>BGNK01001525.1:92180-142689 GCA_003297005.1 Symbiodinium sp. clade A Y106
CGCCCCCGCCCCCCGAAGGTCGCGGCCCCAAACCATCGAATCTGAGCCCTCGGCCAGTACAGCCTAAAGCCTTGAACCTCACTACCCATTAGGCTTTCATAGGGTTTAGGCTACAACGACAGGGCACGGGAAAAACCCTAAGACTTAGGGCCCTGAAGCCCGAGCGAAACGTGCCAA
Source organism: Symbiodinium sp. clade A Y106 (assembly GCA_003297005.1). Classification (NCBI taxonomy): domain Eukaryota; class Dinophyceae; order Suessiales; family Symbiodiniaceae; genus Symbiodinium; species Symbiodinium sp. clade A. The sequence continues at coordinate 92,358 of BGNK01001525.1, forward strand.
AGCCGTCAACTCTGGGGTTTTTTTTGGAGGGGATGGCAGAACTCGATGAGTGCACACAACGTCATGCAAAACTCTCAAGCGCGGAGGCACATCTTCCACTCATGTGGAAGACGCCTCAAAAGAGCCGCCTCAATGGGTTGCCCATCTTGGGCAGGACAAAGGATAAAACGCCCGTCTGCACAGTAGGCTACCCAATTGTCCAACTCGAAAGAAGCGGCGCTCAGCGCACGCTGTGGGACCGAGAGCCATTGCAAGGCGCGAATCAGATCGCGACATCGCTGGGGCTCTCGTAAAACAGCTACAGGCATGTCTTCATCGGTAAGATCGGCAAATGCCCTTCGCTCGACGACGCTACAGATGGTGCTCTGCATCGCATCTGGCTCGGAGTGGTAGCTGTGGAGAAGCCTGGCTAAAAGAGCGGACCACGCACTGGAAGGATCCGGTGGGGCGTGGCACGGGGCCTGTGGCGACAAAGTAGCCCACCAGACTTGCGGCCCCTGACTACGCATGGCTGGTTGCCAAGCGCGTTGCTTGCCCGTAACCACAGTTAACGGATCGATGTCAGCTGCCTCGATAACATCAAGACATTGAGTGGACCGCCGGAGGTGCTCACGTAGCCGACGTGTGGTCCAGAACTTACCTGGCACAGGCTCCCATTTGCCAAAGCAGTGGCACGTGCCCTCTTACTATGCACCTTGCTTTGGTGCGCGGCACAAGCCGCAGCCGTACTGAAGAGGCTGTGGCAACTGGGGCACGCGAAGCTTTGCGTTGCTGCAACTTTGCCGGGCGAGAGACGCCCAAAAACACACCCTGCCGTCTGAGCCTGCTGTAAAGCAAGGAGTTGGGGCTGGCGGACGGCCTTTTCGTGTAAGCGTCCCTTCTTGCACCGGCGCAAGTAACAGCGAATAAGCGCCGATGCACGGTCCGGATGGGCACAGAGCTCGCTGTGCAATTGATCCGCGGTCTTATGAAGCACGGTATCTTCATGCCAATGTGCCAACGGTCCTCACGCAGCCAGAGGGCTGTCAAAGCCGGCATATCTTCAGCAAAAATCCATGCAGCAAGCCGGAGCAGCTCCGCGTTGCGCATCTCCTGGTCCGTGGCGATGCCTAAGATCGTGGCCACATCACGATTGGACAGGCCGCGCACTGTCATACCAGAAATCGCCCGAAAAAGCCGACGCGGCGCCTCGTAGTAGGCCGCTGCGAACTTCTCCCGCTCTTTCTGCGACTCCAGCGCCCAGAGCCCCGCCCCATGTTTGAAACGGGCCATCGGCATGGACTGGAGAAGATGAACCTTCTCAGCCTCGGTCAGTTCTGAGTTACGGAATAAACGTTTGAGCGGTTCGATCATCTCCCGAGCTAGAGCTGCTCGTCGCTGAAGGTCTGGGCTATCGGAAGAACTAGCATCCAGGCGAGATCCAAGATGCACATAAGCATCGGTGATACCGACGGTAACCGCGGCCCCATCGGCCAGCTGCACAACAAACTCGGACCCGTAGGTACAAAGCCATTGTCGCCTTGCAGCTACGCTACCTGGTCCTCTAAAGGTGGGAACCAGCTCCGTCTTGCCTGGGTCGAGGTAGGGAGTTAAGGGAGACCCCCTTTTTACGGAGTTCCAAATCAAGCTCTTGGATAGCCAGTCCGGCCACATCCATGAGTGCCTCTGGTGTCGGCGCAACAAGGGGCACAGTGAGGTCATCCACCCAGCTTGGAAAAGGAACCGCAAGTAGCTGTTGGGCTGCAGCTTTCTGCGCGGGAGGAAAGGAATTCTGAAAGCTAACTTCCTTGATCTTAACCTCCAGGCGCCGTATCACCTCTGTGAAGATCACTTGGAATTGAACATCAGCAATGGGGGAGCCCGGGGCTGTTCCTGTGCGCGTCTGAAAAAAGTGGTGCCGGTGATGGCCAGCCACACAGAACCAGGTGTTATCTAACATGGCACAAATGACACGTCGCACGACAGGGGGCACATCATGGTGCTGCAGTAGACTGGGTCCAACCGCCCGGGCAATGAAGGCAAGTTGTTCATCCGGGTGATCGAAAAGGTCCTCTGCAAGGGAATGCAAGAACTTGGCGGTCTGTCCGCTCTCCTGCCCCGTCAAAGTCTGACGGACCGTCGCATAGAAAGCAGACCGACAGTCAACGAACAGCAGTGCACTATTGAGTCCCGCATCCCTAGCCACACGTGCAAAACCTTTGGCCAAGGCCATGGGAATCTGCAAAGGGTTCCTCGGACGACCACCGCATTGTCCTGGGGCGCGGCTGGCCTCAAGGCACTTAAGCAGCGGGGGCCGTAGGCCGCACACACTCCCTTCATAGAAGCCTCGTGCAGCAGAATGCTCCGCCAGCCCGAAAGACTCTGCGGGGGTTTGCCTGGTTTTGGAAGGGGGCAGGCTCGCCCTCCTCGCCACAATCCAGGGGCGGCGCCCCTCGCTTGAACCTTTAGGAGCACCGGAAAGTGAGCCCGGGCCGCGCCGAGGGCGTCGCCGCTGTAGGCCTCAGCAGGAAGCCCCGTGACCCCAGCAGCTTTGTTGGGTTTCAGCTGGCCGTAACCCTGCGCAAGCGTAACCAGGCAAAGGTCTGCTGTAGCTTCCAGCGGCACAGGCTGCACCGGGCATGTCGTAGTAGCAATGGAAGCTGCGGCGCAACGGTGCATGGCATGGAGCTCTCGCCTGAGGTCGCGGCGATCTTGCACCAGTTGCCATGTATCTGGCTGTATCACCGGAGATCTGGGCTGATGAGGCTGTGCAGGGAAGAAGCGAGAGAGCTGACTCCGCAAGTAAGCATTTATTTTGCTAAGATGCGTATCTACATCAAGCTGCCACGGGAAGACAGGCAACGCATCGTAGATGGCACGGAGTCGAGCTTTGCCCTGTGGGGTAAGCATGGCCTTTCTGTCCCATCTGGGCTGAGTCTTCGATCGTCGTGCGGCCCTTTGAAAGCATAGACGGAGAGCCACGGGCCTGTGATCAAAGTCAGACTGTCCCTCGAAAGGCTGCACACAGCCCTCAAAAGCAATGCCTTGCTGCAAGAAATCCGGACAAGCAATGTAGTCTAGACACATCGGACGTCCCATTGGACCTAGCCAACTGTTGACCCGGTGCCCATCCGGAGTCATGTTAGGCGTGGCCGCCAAAGAATTTTCTTGAAGCAGCTGCGCAAAGGCGGTCGCATTGCAATTTTGTGCGGTTCTTCGGTCCGGCGCGGCCGGCGACCATGCAAAATGTGCATTAGCATCCAGCATTAGGATGGGAATGTGGTTAGCAGGTGCGCGCCGAATAGCGCACTGTAGCTCGTTCCACCATTCTCTGCACTCTTTCTCGGAGGCTTTGGAGGTGAGGGCGTGTGCCGACACGAAGGCGAAGCACAACGACGCTGCTCGCGCCGAAATCACCACACAGCGAGGGCAGGCCCAGAGGAGCGCCAAGTTATTGGCGTCCCACAGGATAGGGCCCCGGGCATCATGCCCCAGCGGCAGTGTTTTGGACAGCCAAACCTGACAACCCTCCTGTCCATTCTTAGCAGGGCTGCCGACCACATAATAATGTGCTGTATCGCACCTGCCATGTACTTCCGTTCTTGTCTCCTGCAGCCCGATGACACACGCTCCAGCACGATGGAACTGGGTGTCAAGGCTTTCCCGCTGTAGGGTAGTGGCAGCAGTGAGACAATTGTAGGTTACAACCCGACAGTCGAAACGAGCCGGCTTAGCGGGCATTCAACTCAACTTGGAAGTCATGGCACTGAGCGAGGTGAGTGGGCGGGAACTGCTGGGTCCCACCGTTTGGTCCACGGGCGGCAGTTCCGGACACATATTGCGCCCGACAGCAAGCCAAGGCAGGACGTGCTGCTCAGAAGCCATGGCCAATCCCTCAGGTACGCAGGCGGTTTCCTGCTGCAGTGCAAAATGCTTGGCAATGCAGTCTGCAAGGTCATTTAAGGGGTGTCCAGAATGCGAATCAATGTGCAAAGCTCCAGGCATCCTTTCCTGTAGACGGAGAATGTGCGACAGAGCCAGCCCGGCTTGTGAGAGAGGACCGGCTGCTTTCTGCATAGCTCTGCCATAAGCTACGTCGAGCGCAGCCATATTATCAAAACCTAACATGGCCGGCACTGGTGTAGCGACTGCTAAAGCTAGTGCATAGACATCGGCAGCCAGTTCTGGCTCAAAAGAGGAGCCAACCGCTTCTCCCAGAGTGGCCGCGGATCCTTGGACGGGAGCTGCAGAGGCCAGGTATCCAAGCCAGGAGCCATCTGTGTACATCTGCAGGGCCTCGATTGGGGCCTCAGTTGCGGTGGGGACTCCTCGCATGAAAGATACAACACGTGGTGGCAATGCGTTGCATGTCTGGAAATCCCGCCGCAAGCCTCGGACATCAAGTCCCTCCAGAACATGTTCAAACATATCACTGGAAACACCCGTCCGAAACGTATGAGCATCGAGTGGCCGGGCAACCTTTGTAGCATCAACAACGGAAGGGCCAGGCGGCAGGAGGTTGCACAGACAGAGCTCCCCCGAGAGCTATGGAAGGCTCGCAGGATGTGCTCTGATGTATGGCTGGCCGAACAAGGAGCAGGGATGGGCGGCAAAGCGCCGGGCTCCGACAGAATGACACGCCGTCCACCTGGTGTCGGTACAATGCTCCGGCGGAGTGGCAGAGCAGCTTTCTGCAAAAGGCCGACGGCGTCATCCTCCTCAATGGGGGGCAACGGCACAGGCCGCTGTGCAGCATTTGCTGCCGGCTGGCTGGAGGGTAGCAGTTGAGTAGGCGGTTCGTCCTCTTCGATATCACTGGAATTTGGCGGCGGCCGTGGATGCCCATGAGAAGGATCGAGGACATCACCATGTCTGAATCTGTTTCTGGGGAAAAGCAGTCGGTCTGTCACAGCTGGGACACCGCCGACAATCCGTGCTGCGGCCGAAACAAGCAGCACAAAGTAGTGACCATCATGGTGTGGCACCGGGGTCACGACAGTGTGCCGAGCAGTCTTGCGGCCTCTGCTCACAAAAACCGCTGCAGAAGCGAGCGCAATCGAAGTGGGAGTAATGTCCCCCCAGTGCGGAGGATGATCGAGACGACGCATGTAGGAATGAAATTCCATAGGCGTCAGGAAATGCCTCTCCGGCACATGCACTCTTATCTCTCCATGCTCAGGGCCGTAGACCCGATGCTGAGAAGCAGCCTCAAGTTGCGCTCCCAGCCGCCAGCGTCGATCCCTTAGTCTCGGCAGGAACATGTGGTTGTCGTGCGACAGCGGGAACGGCCACACATAGATGCCGAGGGTACAAAATCCAGCACGTGCCCTTGTGGAACAGTAGGTGGTGCCCGATCGCCATGGTAAGGCTGGTAGAAGTCCCCAGGAGAGACTGAGCGCTGAACATGGCAAACAGGAACGCCATTGACAGTGGCTGTCCAGCCTTCGTTACGCCATGTACTCGGAATCACAAATTCAGCCGGTGTAGCTGGGTCGGCCGTCTGTGAGGTAAGGGCCCCCTCAGAGGCTCTGGAATCCCACAAGTAGGGCTGGACGGTGTTGTCATCAGCAATGCACAAAACCACTTCTTGCACATATCCGACCGGAGGCGGAAAGGCTCTAGCAAGGCACAAAGAGGCAGTAGGGCCAAAAGGCCTCATCTGTGCATGCCGGGCAAGCAGCTGGGCAATTGTCTCATCAAGGAGTGTGAAAGGGGCCCGTATGTCCTGGCTGATCGAGACCTCTCCTCTGAAAATGATGATCCGGAGCGCTGGCGGTGCAGGGGCACGTCCCACGGCGTGGGTATTCGTGACAGTGGTTGTAGTGGGCTCCCGCGCTCCCATGCCGCCAGTGAAAATGGGGGTGTGCATGACGTGTACCTGCGCAAGAGCTTCCGGTACGCGTTGAACCAGAAAGTGCTGAACATCATCCAGATCGGTCGGCAGCGAGGCCGCCACAGGTCCAAGTGCATCGCTAACATGTACAAAGGCAAAACGCCACAAACCTTCAAGGTCAGAGCCTGGCGGCAAATGCTGCTGCATGGCACGAATGGCATTGTCAGTGGCCTGTCCAGGTAGATGCCTGGTAGTGCGGACCTGCAATTGCAAAGGGCGAAGGTCCCACGGCAGAGGACGCTCTCCTGCTGGCCGTCCGTACTCGGCGAGCACGAATTGAGGCCTTGGCAGATTGTCCAAAGGCTTTGTGAGGATTTGAAGGCTGCGCACAGCGAACGGTGCCCGGGCAACGGCAAGTGCAGCCAACGCCTCAAGATCAGCGTGATGTTGGCACTTCTCAACAACTACATGCCTGACAGGATCAAAGACAGTGTAGGTGCCCATCATGGCGGCGCTGCTCCGTCCCCATGCAAAATCAGTTACAGGCGTTGCAAAGGCTTGCCTGTTCTGCAAGAACTCTGGGCACAGGTGCACATCGGCAGTTTTGGACCGTTGGAGTTCAGTAGGCTCCAGTGCATCCCGCAAGTTGTCCGGCGTACAGGGGGAAATCTCTGGAGTCACTGGGTGTTTATACGGTCGGCTGTCGGCGGGCATGCCGCTTGCCCGGCAACCAAGATCCGAGACAGAAGAAAAGACCTGAGCTTTGCGAACAACGGTGCCGGTGCGCTGCAGCATGCTGGCAGTATCGCTTTCAGTCGGCAATGCAGCTATTGGATCCTCTGCGGCCAGCGGCTCAGCCTGGAGCAGCGCCGGAGGTACTGCACGCAAGAAACCCGGGCACTCCGAGGGCTCAAGACGGAGAAAATCACCTCCGTCCGGCACCGTGAGGCGGTAGGGGCCTCTGGGCATCCTGTCCACAGGACAGCATTGGTCACACAGATTCACCACATGCTCAGGGGGGGCGCCATTCGGAAGCGCTAGGGTGCAGATTTGCCCCTGTAGGCGTCGGAAATCCAGAGGCATGGTCTGCGTGTTGGGCGGATCATCTCGTGTAGCGATTGCAATCTGTGTCGGTGGCAGGTGGTCGAGGCGCTGCATGATGAAGCGCACACCCGTGAGGCGTGGAAAAGTTCCGACTAAATCTGCAATAATGTCATTGACTGTCCAACCGCACGGCATGCTGCGGAAATGCACGTGTTCACCTGTGCGAAACACGACATGGCTCAGAGCCGGGCACACAAGTGGAGCAAGGTTCGACAGGGAACCGTCCTTGAACTCCACAATTGCAGGTAGCAGGCAGGAAGCATAGCCAGGGAAGGACAGGCAACCATCCTGGCATGCTGAAATGGGGTTAAGCCCGTGAGCTCTTGGAAAGTCCTCTGGCAGGCAGGACCGCACGCAGGAGGCGATTACCTGATTAACCCCTCGAAACCACCTGCCCAGGGGCAGCCAACAGTGCGCCTGGCTGTTTGCAAAGGTAACCTGCATGGCGAGGGCATGCCTGATCCGATGAAGACACGAAACCGTTCGTGGCCTGTACAAAGTACCTGTACAAGGAGTCTCACTGAGTGGCCGCCGCGTCCAAAATGGGCAATCGGGCGGCACTTCGAAAACGGCAGACGCTGAAAAGCAAGACTCGACCTCCGGCCCACCCATGTGCACAGAGGGAATTTTGCCATCAGGGTCTGCAACCTCGCCCGTGACGTCCGATATCCCCATTTCGGCGTCACTATCACGGTGTGGGGGCTCCCATTCGTAGAGTTCAGCTGCATGGATTCCACAACTGAGCCTCTCATCCTCCAATACAGAGAAAAGTCCGCTTCCATGATGGTCACGAACCTCGAACTCTTGTTGAAGGGCAAGTAGCTGGGCCAAACATGGTGGCACAAAATCTTCTTCTCCGAACACACTGTGTTGCCAATGAAGGCTGTGGAGACTAGGCCCTTGCGCACTCAGCGACTCCGAGCTGGACTCGACGGCGACGGCTTTTTTCCTGCGAGGTGTGCGTGAGCCTTCCCGTGGGGCCTGTGCTGCTGCCTGCTTCTGGGCTTCTTTCATGGAGGCCATCAGGGCCGTGAACCTGGCGGCAGTTGCCTCTTGCACTGCACGTTGGGCATCCTCCTGCTCGAAGTCTTGGTCCATGGCCTCCTCGTCGTCCTCCATTGTCGGGCCCTGGTTGGAAGCCCGGCTTCCGCCAGTTGAGATAGCCAGCTGAGAGGAAGCCTCCGTCAGCTGCTTGCGCCAAGCCTCCTCGGATGCATCGAATTTGCTCAAAACCACTTGTCGCTCGTCCACCTGTGTCTGTACCAGTACCACAAGGTGATCTAAGTAGTCGCTCCACATCTTCTCGAAGGCTCCTCTGTCCTCCTTGATGCGTGATAATTCGCGCCTGGCTTGTGTTTGCTTGGCCACCAGCTGGTGAAGCTGCTTGCCCTGTAGCTTCACACTTTCGCTTCGGTATTGCTTGACCAAGCTCTCCATCTCTGGGGTGAGTTCCACACCAGATGTAGTAAGTTGTGCAATCAATGAGTCCAACAACTTCTTGTCCTCGGTCTGCTGCACAATCGTCACCTCTTGGTTGGACTTGGGCAACGCGGGCGCTCTGGCTTGAGGTGCCTCCGGGAGCTGGTTGATATCCGGTCCCTTCGGAGCCGCAGCCGCCGTTGTCCCGTCTCCCTTTCCCGCAGGGCCCTTGGCTCCTTTGGCATGGGCTGAATGCCCTCCATGCTGCGGGTGCTTGCCTCCTCCTTTGTTTCCTGCAAGGGTTCGGCGCGCCGACTCCAGGATATGGCTTTGTCCCGCAATCCACTGGGAGCTGTGCGCTCTCACCAGTGTACGCGCGTGCGTTCGTCGGCGCCGAAGCCGCCTGTGCCACGCGGGCTCTGGGCCCCTCTGTGTCATGGTCACCAATAGGACAAACTCCTATGCAGAGGAGTGCCAATCTCAGGCCGCCGTAACGCATGCACTGAGAAAAAGGGGGCGCTACTCCCGAAAAGCGCAGTAAGAAAAGAGGGCGCTACTCCTCAGAAACGCGCAGTATCGCTGGAACGACGTCCAGGGTGCGGGCTGCGTCACGCAAGCCGCGCAGGGTCTCGGCGATGGGCAATCAAAACCAGCCGCAACAGTGGTAGTGGACCGCGAGGGAAACTACACTACCAACAACTGCAGCCGAGACGCCTACTCTGGGGGTTTAGTGTTTAGGGTTTAGGGCTTAGGGTTTAGGGTTTAGGTCTAGCTTAGGCCCTAGGCTTCCCTCCTGCGCGCCGAAACCGAAACCTACACCCCAAAACCCTAAATTCCATAGCCTAAACCGCTGGACCCCTGAGCCCTAAATCTGACTGAAACCTCCTGCGCCACTAAACCCCGAAGCCTCCGCATCATCGTCGCCTCCGCCAACGGTTTTGCCCTGAGCTGGGCTTTAGGGCATACGAAGGTTTATAGAGTTTTGGTAGGGTTGGGTTGGGCGGCTTTGAACGGACTTGTTTATTGTTTGGAAATGCGTTGAGAAACTTCCGAGGATTGCGGCCTGATTGCCGCTACAGTCTTGGCTAGTGTCATACTGCTACTGCAGGAAGCGCGCAGCTGTTACTACGATTGCTATTCACGATGTCTGCTATTGTTATGACTGCTCATATCGACATCATCACGCGCCATATCCTACCCTCAGAACCTGCATAGAGAAGCCTCGAGTCCCTCAACGCCGCTGTTTCGCAGCGCGAGGGGTTCGTTTCAATCAGAAGAAGTCAATGCAAGCTCCGGACCCCTAAACTCCTACCAAAAACCCTAACCCTAGATGCCCTAGACCCCACCCTCGTTCTTCCGAAAGCCCTGCACCCCTAAACCCTAAACCCCGACACCCCCATCCCCGAAAGGTAGCTTTTCGCGCCTCAGACTCGGCTTTCTTCTTCAAACGGTCGAGCAGGGCATCCACCATCTTCTCCTGAACATCGCGGTGTGCGGCAGCCCCAAAGAACCCACAATGGTCAAACCGGAAGGCCCAAACCCTAGATCCGAAAATACGGTTTAGGGTTTAGGGTTTCGGGTTTAGGGTTTAGGGTTTAAGGTTTAGGGTTTAGGGTTTACGGTTTAGGGTTTAGGGTTTAAGGTTTAGGGTTTAGGGCTGCTTAGTTTGCAGGCTTTAGGGTCTCGAATGTATACAAACTCCAAGCCCGAAGCCCTGAACCCTAAGCCAAGCCGCTTTGTCAAGGACCTCGCGATCCTGGTGCCCCCTTTTCAATGCTCGGCATATGATGACAATGACGAGAACAAGATAGGAAGAAGAATACGAACACTACTAATAATCATCAAAATCATAATCATAGTCTTAGTCACAAACATAACAATAGTTGTAATAACAACAGTACTCTTAACTTACTAGTAATAGTCGTAGTGATGCCAACTAGAACATTAATAATCGCATCGTCATTAACTAGTAAGTTTTTGTTCGGAAAAACCAATAAACCCTAAACCCTCACACACCGAAGCCTCAGCCGATACCCTCCTGCTCGAAGGCTACGCCCTCCTAAACCCTGAACCCTAACCGCTCTCTGGTATGGGGTTGTGGGGGACAAAAAAAGCACATAAGCAAAAATTAGGATAGTGATATCCCATATAAACCCCCTTATGATGAAGCCCAATAAGGTAGGGATATCCCTTTAAAATGCTTATGCTTATGTGCTTTTGGGGGTCCCTAGTTGCGGGGGACAGGGGCTGCATTGGTTGAGGATGTAGGGGTTAGGATCTAGGGTTTTTGGGATCTCGGGTTCCGGTGGCTTCGGCTTCTCAGTGCAACGACTCAAGGTTCCTAAAGCCTTCGCCCTTGGGACAGAAGCCTCCAGACGATAGGTTTTTTGGGAGGGTCTTTTTGAGGCGGTAGTTTTTAGGGTTTACGGTAGGGCTCGTCAGGTCCAGGGTGTAGTGCAGGCAAAGAGAACGGTTCTAAAAAAGCAGAGTGCGATGTGAGGCATTGTTACACTGCATCTACTTGGGCATGATAAAGGTATCCTGATCCTAAAGCTGTTCCCACACCCCAAAACACCAACTCTAAACGCCAAGGCACCCCTATAGCAAACCCACTGGGGACCTCAGATCTTTCCCAAAATTGGGGACCTCAGATCTTTCCCAAACCCTAAAGCCGTAGCTACCTTAAACTCCAAGCCCCTGAACCCTAGATGCCTTGCACCGTTAAAAATGATCTCAGAACCCTAAGCGTTAACCTGTAGGCCCCTTCAGCCTTAATGATTCCATCCAGGCTCGTAGCCGTATTATAGAACTATGACTCGTTATTCGGACCTCTGTACTACAGCTAAGCTTAATGAAACTTGCAACCCAGTCAAGTCCCAAAGCTCCGTGGCCTCCTCCTCATGGAACTCTTCGACACTGCTGGCGGGGACTGCGTACTGCCTTTCTGAATCAGGGTCAGGCAGAGATGCCCTCAACCCGGACCCCAACCTGAACCGGTTTAGGGTTTAGGGGTTTAGGGTTTAGGGTGTAGGGTCTAGGGTTTAGGGTTTAGGGACTCTCAGACAGCCGGTTGCGATCAAAGGACGTGGCCTGCGATGGACACTTGACATTCTTAGGCATGGATGTGAAAACCTTGACCTGTTGGCAAGCGGTGTCGGGGGAGCGCGGGAGGGATTGCAGGGGTTGCGGGTGGGGCGGCGGGGGGAGGGGGCCTTTTTTTCCGGATTAAACCTAAAGAAAAGGGGACACAGACCTCTCTTTCAAAATAGCAAAAAGAAGGAGCTTACCAGGACCACTCCTTGTACCCTCAAATAGGGGTATATGGTCCCAAATAAGGAGCATTTAGGGTGGTCTAGGTAGAGGTGCACCTGAGGGTCGAGGACCCCGACTGCGGATCCGGTTTTGGAGCTCGGGGTCTGAACATCCTGGAATGGCTAATAGAAATTCACATCATTATCAGTAATATGATTATTAGTACTATGTACTAATATCATTATCAGGATTATGACTATTACTAATATTTACTAATATCATTATCATTGTTATGATTCTTACTCATATCATTACCGTTCGTGCTACTGTTATTATCCCGCAGCAGCCCCTACACCGAACCCCAAAACCAGAAACTCCAAGCTGCTATTAAACCCATTACCGGCCCAGGCTTCGTTCTGAAGACGATGCTGCGTGGATGTCGCTCATGATGGCGATGACACAACCGCAACGATGCCGTCAACATGAACAAGGACGAGCAATGCCGGAAGGATGGCGACCATCGAGCTTCCACTCTGCTTCGTAGTTGCACGGTTGACTAGAGTTGATATGACTAGGACAATTCTTTCCCAGAGAACCTTACGAAGCCATAATAACACCCCCTGCTGCATGCATCGCGCTTATCAGTATTACCATCAGCATCGTACTCGCCATCATCATCCGCTGATTCGTCGCCCTCCCCTGCACGGCACAGCGTGCTGACCTTCACCATCGCATGGCTATCGGCAGCACCAACCTGCCTATCAGGTTCGTGATCGTCCTCTTGCTCTGCACTGCCGGTGCCATGTTTGCACCATCTTGGCCATCAGCATCAACGTCGTGATCGTCATGACTACGGTAAGGCTGGTACTACTACCTGGCCTAGGCATATGCCCGTCTCGGTTTAGCAGCTCGGCTTGGGTCCTCACTTCTTGCCTTTGTCGATGCGCTTCTGCCGGTCCCACTCAGCCTGTTGTCTCGGCAATGACCGAGGCGGCGACCAAAAGGGAATCGTCTAAACTCCCTGTCTTGTTCAAACTTTGGTACCACAACTTTGTTTTGCATTGATACACTCAGCTTTATACTGCGTTTTGTTCACACTCGCCTACGAAGAGTGCCCAAAGCGAGTGGTGTAGTAGCCGTCGTCGTAATTGTAGGAGCAGCACTGTAGCAGCAGCCGTCGTGGGACCAGTGGCAGTGGTAGCGGTAAAAGCCGTGGTAGTGGGAGTGGCAGTGGCAGTTGGTGCTCCCTTTGTCGCTGCTAGTTCCGGTGCTGTTGCTGGCTTTAGTGCTGGTTCTAGTGCTCGCGTTTGTGCTCGTGGCAGTGATATTTCGTGGTAACAGCCGGCAGGATTAGCGCTGAGTGATGGCAACCCGTGGCCGTGGTACTCGCGGTGGTGGTTGTGGTGGTGGCGGTGGTGGTGGTGGTGGCGGCGGCAGTGGTGGTAGGTAAGTATGCCCGTACTTCTGAAACCCTTTGCCCACTCGATCCCGCTCCCTGGTTGTCCCACAGATTCCCCACTCGGGAAACTACAGAAGGAAGCTGTGTCCTTACACTTTTTGACGGTTTTGCTATTCCGTCGCATTAAAGCCGGAGTCCACGCACTGTGCACGTTCTTTCTTCGGCACCTGTGACTGTACTAGTGAATCCACTGTACCTAAGCGAGTGTCCCTTCAGGACGAAGCCCAAACAGGAACAAAAAACATGGTCTTTTCGCTGCCGGCAGGGAAAAGTCTTCTTCCATGGAAGCGCACTTTTTGGAAGTTTCTGGTAGCTACTCGGCAGTCAAAATCAAATCGTAAAGCAACCGCTCGCAATTGCGAGCAACGACACCCTGCGGCACTCCGACGGGTCTCCCTCCAGGCCCAGCTGCAGAAAGCTCGGGATTGCCTGGTTCCGAGCAAAGTCTGCCGCAATCCAATTCCTGGAATTCTGGAGATCCAGTCTAGCACCAGCCGCGATCAGGGCCGCGGCGGCCTCGAATTGAGCCGACCGGATGGCCTGCATCAGCGGCGTGCTGCCATTCAAATGATAGGCAATCATCTTCACAACAGACGCCCGGCCGAATCGGTGCTGCAGGGACTTCGTAGCCAGGAGCAGCCTGCCCAGTGCGCTGAAGTCGCGCGAGCTACTCATCTGAAAGTCGACGTCGGCGCGTAGGGCGATCAATCGCTGCACCAGCTCGGCCGAGCCACCCTTGAATGCTGTAGCATCGAAGAGTGCCCGAGAAAGTTCCAGCGAATTTGGGCGGGCCTGCACCACCAGCTCCTCTAGGGCCTCTGCGGCCGAAAGGCCAGCTGCGCACTGCAAGGCGGAGACACCAAACAGGCTCCGGGATAGTGGTCTGGTACCCGATGCACACAGAAGCCGAATGCCCTCCGCGTTGTCCGCATTGGCAGCATGCAGGAGAGCCGCCGAAAGTCCGCCCTCGAGAGAAGCTCTTGCTGCGAGAAGCAAACGTGTGGCCTCGTGGTGGTGGAAGAAGACCGCCAGATCCAGCGCCGACATCCAAGGCGGAAAGCCAAGCGTCGGCTCATCCTTCGATGTACGCCGGTTCACGTCGGCGCGCTGCTCCAGAAGGCCTTTCAGCACCTCAGCGAAACTCATAGCTACTTGCCTTTTGTGGGGGGAGGAGGTTGGTTGGCTTCCTTCCCGAGGCTTCCCGATCTTCTCTTGTGGCAAGCTACTGGGGAATTCGGCTTTGCAGGGTCGCTTGTCGGTGCAAGTGTCGAGAGAATTTGAGTTGCATTGTCAGTGTGAGGTCTGTCTCGCGGCAAGGTACGACTGAATTGCAATTTTGAAAGGGTCGTGCTTTCCGGCAAGCCCCTGGAGAGTTCCAATGCCAACGCGAAGGGGCCTGCCATGTGGCAACTGTTGGAGAATTCCGATTTGTAGCATCCTGGTTTAGACCAAGTTATTGGTGAGTCCCAAGTTGTTGCATTCTCTTTTGTGGTTTGCCTCGCTTGGCTGGCATGTAAATTCTATACATATACATATACATATACATATACATATACATATACATATATAATATTGTACAAATACACAGACATCGCTGTCGTCTCTTTAGAAGTTAAAGTATAGGTTAGATGTTTGCGGAACAAACCAAGCAAAACAAAGGCAGGACAAGCCAAACCAAGCTAAGCCAACTCATTCAACATGTTCTAGATACAAAAACCTGTCCAAAAGGAACACTTATATAACAGAAAAAGCATATGAAGCAGAAAACACATGCCCATTCTCACCCAGCACCTGTATGTTGCCGGCCAATGTTGCATAGTGTACGGGACACCATCCCGCACTGTCGACCTCAGGGACTCTCCTGAAGCCGTTTTGGTGCAGGAACTCCGCCACAGCATCCTGGGCTCTTGCTAGGGAATGGAGATTAAGATATCATAACAAGGAAACCCTACTAATTATCATTTGCTGTAGCAAGAGCCCAGCATCATCACTGCCCTCGCAGCTGGGCAGGAGGAGGCTCAGTGGCTCAACCTGAAGCCCTCGCAGGTAAACTGTCTGGAGATTGAAGTGCCGTCGGAATCCCGGCAGGTCGCCCTCGCGCAGGCAGTGGTTCAGCTTCTGCATGAGGATGTTCCGCAAAACCGGGGCCAGCTTCGAGCGATCCTCTGCTTTACCAAAATCGCCTTCCCCAACGGGGCCCCTGGGAAAGGACAGTACTGTGCCGAGAGCTTCAACGGAGGTTTCGCTTCGAATGAGAACCCAAGTGCTGTTTGGCGACAATTCACGTGCCGCTCGTTCTAGCCGACACCACCCCCTGCTGGTCCAGGTCGCTGGCGACAGCACTCTTCTCTCGACGGGGCAGTCGAGAACCGGGCAAAGTGCCATGAAAACTTCGCACCTGGCCACATATGCTGGGATGCTGTTAATGGCCCTGGCTTGGTGGAGATTGTCTGTTTCATCGGGAACCCGCGCCGGATGCCGTAGCTGCGGGCATGAGAAATAGTCGTACCAGAAGAACAGCTCCTGCGTCTGAAAGTCTTTCATGGGAAGCGGCTTGGCCGTTTGCACCACGGCTTCTGTAACCTGGGTTGTTGTTAAGGGATTTCATTTAAGGTGCCATAACAAGGAAACCAGATTATTTACTATAGGTCCCTATTGTGGTAACTGAGTAACGGGATCCAAGGAAACGGACCCAGAGCTGCTCAGGATCCGCCTCACGGCATGCTGCAGAGTACGCATCTGCTTGAAGTCGGGATCTGGATGCCGCTGCGTAATCCTGGGTCTTGTTAAAAAATGTAATTTAAGCTACCATAATAAGGAACCATATGGTTTACTATAGATGCTTATTATGGTAACTTAAACCAAAATCCTTGACAAGAACCCAGAATCCACTGGTGCGACACGAAAGCCGCCTTCCCCAAGCCGACGTTGAAGTCCACGAGCTTGCCCCACGCCTTCAATCGGTAATATAGGGGCCTAAATAATTAGCAATACTATTTTGGGGGTTCCTCATTATAGTTATAGTATAATGGGCCCCAAAACCCTATTCTAACTATTAAGGCCCCTATATTAGGGCCCTAGAGCGTGAAGAGTTCGAACGGAGATTGAAACCCTTTTCAAGAAGCGGCCACCCCGGCACAGTCGGGTTTTGAGCTTACAAGTAGGTTTAGGGCCACCACGACACATTCGGGTTTTGAGCGGTGCTCGTAAACGGGATTCCCGCGAGATATGCGTTCAATCTCAAAGATCACACACCTGCAGATATTGAAACCACGGCCAAGCCGCACATGCCCGCACGGTCCCCGATGTCGCCCTCAACTGTCAATGTATAAGATATTTAATACATAATTCATGATAAATGATACATGATATATATGATACATCACATATGATATAATTCGGAATTTAGCTCCGACGCCGGCCTTCAACTTCTCGTGCGGCTCCACTTTCGTCATCTTCAGGAGCTCGTCCGCGGCGACGGTGTACATGGGGAAGAGCATGGGGGCATCCTGAGCCATGCGATGTTTAGGGTTTAGGGTTCAGGGGTTTAGGGGTTCAGGGGTTTAGGGGTTTAGGGGTTTAGGGGTTTAGGGGTTTAGGGGTTTAGGGTTTAGGGTTTGGGGGTTTAGGGGTTTAGGGTTTAGGGTTTGGGGGTTTAGGGTTTAAGGGTTTAGGGGTTTGGGGTTTAGGGTAGGTGGCAGTCCATCCTTCATGTCGCACGGCCTGCTGGTAACTGCAGCGATATTGCCGACAACAATGACAGCCAAGATGACCAAGACACTATAACTGCACCAAAGACAACGACGAGCATGAATATAATAGGGCTCAGTGATGTCGTCGGGAGAATGGCTGTGCAGTAGTAACGACGGAAGTGCCAGAGCCAATGGCCGTAGAGGTCAGTAGCAATAGTGGCGGCCAGACCAGCAGGAGCAGCTCCAGCAGCAGCAGGCGCAGGAGCAGAAGCAGGAGTATAGGAGTAGGGGCAGGTGAAGGAATAGCAGTGGAGTAGCAGTGACGGTAACAATAAGAGGAACAAAAGGGTAGTGGGGATAATGTCTGAGGTAGCAGTGGCGGTGGCAGCGGCAGCGGCAGGAGTAGTAGTAGTAGTAGTAGTAGTAGTAGTGGTAGTGGTAGTGGTAGTAGTAGTAGTGGTGGTAGTAGCAGTAGCAGTGGTGGTAGTAGTAGTAGTACTAGTACTAGTACTAGTACTAGTACTACTACTACTACTACTACTACTACTAGTAGCAGTAGTAGTAGTAGTAGTAGTAGTAGTCGTGGTAGTAGTAGTAGTAGTAGTAGTAGTAGTACTAATAATAATAGTAGCAGCAGCAGCAGAAGAAGGAGGAGGAGCCGCTGCCACAGCCGCAGTCTGTTGCTGTTGCCGTTGCTGTTGTTGCGGCTGCTCTTGGAGTCAAAGTCCTGGAGCGTAATTAGCGACTTACATCAACGATGCCCAGGGGCGTCCACTTTTTCTGGTAGCGATCTGGCATAGCTCTCCAAAGGGGTCCGAGACTTCCCGGAGACGCAGCAAGCCATGGCACGCGCCGAAATCCGAACCTGGAAACCCCTATAGGGACCGGTGGGCTGCCCCAAATTCAAAACCCCTTCGGGGTTTTGGGGCTCCAAGCCCGCCTGGCTCGGCTCTCATCGAAACAGTTCGGGCCCGAGATCCAACAGGATGGCTTTGGGGTTTCAGGACGGCTTAGCGTTGAGGCTTCAGCTTGCCACATGCCGGTGACAAGGAAGACCACTCTGAGCTTGTTGCAGCAGCTGCTGCTGCTGGCGCTCCTGCTGTTGATACTAATGAATGACACTGAAAGTGATACTGATGTTGCTGCTGCCGGTAATGCTGATGCTGAGTTTTAAGTTGGGTTTGATGTTGATGGCGGTGTCGGTGTCAGTGTCGGTGGTGTCGGTTGTGGTTGTTTTGTTGCTGCTACTGCTGGTAGTGCTGGTGCTGCTGCTGCTGTTGTTGTAGCAAGTTTTGTTGCTGTTACTATTGCCGTTGCTGTTGCTGCTGCTGTTGCCTTTGCTGGTGCTGATGTTGCCTTTGCTGGTGCTGGTGCTGGTGCTGCTATAGTCGTGGAGGACCTCGTCGTTGGCGGCACCGGTGGTAGTGCTAATTTTGTTGCTGTCACTGCTGCTGTTGCCAAGTTGCTGCTATAGCCGATATAATGTGCCAGCTATCTAATGCCACCCAAACTTGACCATGACATGTTACGACCCTAAATCCCAAACCGCTACGAAAAGCTGTTGTACTAAGTTGGCCACATCGGACTCACTGAAAGAGCTTCTGAGCATCGAGGTCTTCGGGCTTCAGAGTTTTTATTGGCCTGATCCGCACTTCGTACGGAAGAAGTCCACGAGGCTTCCTAGGGCGGCGCTGCCGTCGACAACATAGCACCTAAACACTCTGCAAAGAGAGCTGAGAACCCAAAACTCACAGACCATAAAACCCGGAGGGTCCTAAAACATCCCCAAAACCCCGACCGTTCGATCAACTAGCCCGAAGAAAGCCTCGAAAGCTTGGTCCTGACAGGTCGTATCGTAAAACCTCTCTGTTAACGAGAAGGTCACCCTAACTAAGATTATTGTTATCCTTGCTGATGTTTTGTATCAGCAATATTTTTACTATCTTTTTACGATTTTGCGATTACTACTATGACTACTATTATTTGCACCATTACTTTATGACTATCCTTCGCATTATTACCACGCGTTTGAAGTGAGCTCAAGACCGAGCAGGCCTCCTTCTTCATGAAATACTTGTCCTGACGCCGTCACAACCCCGAACCTACGGTTTGGCTTCGTAAATCTAAAAAACGATATAGGGTTTGGGGTTCTGGGATGTTTAGGGTTTATATAGGGTTCAGGGTTTAGGCCCGTTTAGGCTTTGCATAAGGCTTCATCGGGATGTAAGACTCTAGAATTTTGGTTCCGAAGTTGTCGGAGGATGCCTTATTGAACAAGTGTTTGGTTTAGGGCCGGAGCGTTGCATAGCCTTTTCACCTGAAAATAAAATTGAATCCAGAACCTTGATCTCTACCGTGGCCCCTCCCCAGGTATGGACCCGATAAGGGGCAGACCTACCCCTGTGCCCCAGTACTACGCGGGAGCCAGACCTTCAACCCTTAAAATGTCCCGAAAGGTACCGTTGAGTGCAGCAAGTTCGTCTAGCAGCGACATTGCTTGGAGGCGCCTACCCACAACTATCTGCGGGACCGTCTTTGCAGGAATCCGAACGCTGACCGTTTTACTAAACACCCTAAACCCCTAAACCCTAAACCCTAAACCCCTAAACCCTAAACCCCCTGGACTTCGAGGCAGCGTCTGGAGGAGACCGGTCAACGATCGAAAGCAGCTGTGGATAACTACCAGCACCAGATGCAAGCCAAACAGTATCCCGACTGTCTGAGTAGCCAAAACCCAACAATACTGTGATGTTACGAGAATAGAAGGCTACTCTAACGGGCTTGGGGTGTAGTATGGTATAGTAAATTAATTACCGTATAGTAACAGTATAGCAAAGTGTGGCACAGAAAAGTATATGAGAGTGAGTTGATATCATAGCGTAGTATGGCATGAAACTGTAGAATATTTTAAAGCGAGTGTATGAAATAAGATAGTGTCCTAGTACAACAAACTACAACTTATCGCATAGTAGAGTAAAGTAGAGCACAGTATAGTCTACAATCACTAGGCTAAGGCCTTCTTGGCGTCATACTTGAAGCCGCCACGTAGCATGAGCTCATGAGTCTGGGGTGGCACCTGTGGCACAGGACGGTCGGCTTTTAAACTCTAGGGCTTCCAGGCTTTAGCGTTTTCGGGCTTCAGAATTTTAGATATAGGGGAAGGAGCATGAGGTGTAGGTATGTTGGGGATTGAGGCCTAGGTGAAGGGAGTGAGATGATGAATTGGTCGAAAGGCTTGATTCCTGAAGACTCAGTATTGGAGGGGGGCATCAATGAGCAATCCTGTTTCTTAGGCTTTGCGATGCATGCATTGCATGAATTGCATGCATACATGCATACATAATTCCAGAACAGCAGTTGTCCATGTGAGCTTGCCAAATCTTATTTGAGTCGAGCTTTTCTGTGCCATTCTTCGGTTTACGGTTTACGGTTCTAAAAAGCAAGATGGACACAGGGCTCACCATTGAGTGATCTGCAAGCAACTGTGCTTCCGCTGCGATATCGATATGTATATATATATATGGATACAAAACTTCAACGAGAAGTAAGACTGTTTAGCCTACAAAAGAACCCAATTTCAGGTCAAGGATGTCCCAACTCAAGACGAAACTAATCATAACAGCTCGAATCATGCATAGCATGCTTTGCAGCAATTTAGCATCCATACCAGATGTTGTATCTAACAAAACAAGCATGCCGACAATCCTAAACCTGAGACCCGTGTAAAGCCATACATCCTGCGACACTAATCCACGCAACAACAGGCAGGCCAATTGTGATACTGGCCTTGCCCATGGCTCCCAAGCACAAGCACCCGGAGTGCAACGAGCGAGGCTGCGAGGGATGGGTCAGACATAAGTGTGAACTGCTCAGGGGGTAAGACAGGCTGAGCCTAATCTAACCCAACTGACACCATATGAAAAGGGCGAAGCGGGCTTGGGAACGAATCAATCCTAGCTGCTGTTGCTCCTACTGCTCTCAAAGCCGCAATGCAGGCTGCAAAACAGACACAAACACTCCAAATACCCCGTCCAAGCGCTCCCGATCTTGCATGTGCTAGCATAGTCAGCACAAGTGATGTTTTTGACCTCCGGAAGGCTCCAAGCATTCGTCTTTTCCGATAAGTTCTGCGACCAGCTGTCTGGCAGAAGCCTTGGCAGAACGGACGCGCTGGCGCGCTTTAGGACCCGGGGCACAGAGGGCATAGGCTTTGCTTTAACCTTGCATCAAAACCATAGACTAAAAACCTAAACCCTTAAGGCAAAAAACGCTGATTTCCACGTCGCCAGCCAATTTCTGACAGTCATTCAACTCATGCCACAGCCCTGAGATGCTTTGCCAAGGCTTGTTTACCATTGGGGGTCAACATAGCGGCCTTTAACACTAAGAATAGGGCTTCAGGTCATAGTTTACACTGTTTATGATGAGGAACCCTACAGCAATCTTATTAAATATTCGGGCTTCTAGATTATACAGGCACGTAGCAGCCTCTGAAAAGTGTACAGCTCTGACACTCCGTGGTCTGAATCTAATCAAATCCTCGAACACACTACTTTAGGGCTTGCAGCTTTCCCTCTGCCGCTGAGGATCGTCTTGCTCCTGGCCACTAGCCGTTGGTCCGAACTGCCACGGGGCCAGCTGAGGGGTTGGCTTGCCATCGTGAAGAAGCGGTTCGGGTTCTCTTCTTCACACTACCACTGCGAGATTGGCTGCTGTTAGTCTTGTTGCTGCCGTGAGGGTCACTCTGAGAGTTCCGTAGCCGCCGCCACCAGGAGTGGTGTTGATACGCAGGCGGCGTGGCAGTTTACGTGTGAGCGTTGAGTATGTATGGTTGGGCTGCCGGCTTTCCACCTCACATTCTACCCTAACCCTAAATCCTAAACCGGGGCTTCCGATTGCTGGACTCCCACTTGTCCGTTTGGGCAAGTGCGTTAAAGAGCATTCCCCTCGTTAGCTCGGTTTCCACCAGAATGGACCATTCCCTTGAGAACTCCCTGAAACAGTGTTCCTCACTTTAACGGCAACCTCCTAAAACAAAGGGGCATCCCAATCTCCCTGTCTCCTCTCTCGCTCTCTCTCTGTCTCTTTCTCTCTTGACAACTGGAGCTGGGGCTTCGGGTTTATACTATACGGTTTAGGGTTTATACGGTTTAGGGTGTCAAGAGTTTAGGGTTTAGGGTTAAGAGTTGATTTCTTTTTGGTTTGGGGTTCCGGCCTCCGGCGCCGGGTGTCAAGGCAAATGGAGACGTCACTGCAGGAGATCCAGCTACGGGAACCTCTCGAAAACAAGATTAACCGCGACGCAGGAAGTTTACAAAGGAGTGTTTCCTTGTGTTCCTGGACATGGTGTCGTTAAACACTGTACCCTGAAACCTGTAAAAAAGTAAGTCCTCAACCCTATGCCCTAAAGAATCGCTCCTCGTTGTGGCATGAGGGTAAGGCTCCTGACATTGGGACTCAGCGGACTATTTCTGTATGATTTCAGGGTTTGGGAAATTGGTGTTTGGGAATGAGGATGTGGATTCGGACCGCAGACGCCGTGTCTCAGGCATCGTAGAACCTTTTAAAAGTCGACGCTGAGAAGCCCATACCTCAAACCCTGCACCTCAACCAACCGTAAAACCCGAGACTGTACGAATCGGAGCCTGCCAGCCCTGGATCGCTAAGGTGCTTGCCCACAACTCCGGGTGCCGGATGCAATTCTGGCCGGAGGCGAAATTCCGGAGTTTTGGATGAACCCGAGACCTGCTATCCACAGTTCAGTTTTGGGCCTAGACTTTGACCTTCATCCCTCTTTTCGAGTGCGACATTCTCAATCGAGAACCTTAAACCCTAAATCCTAAAGCCCCGTCTGAAGACAGGCAGCCGTCCAGTCTTCCTCCGAGTCCAAACCATCCTCCGGGGTTGGAGGGGTCAGGTTCCGTAAGGGTGGGTTTAGGGTTTAGGGGTTAGGGCCTAGGGTTAGGGTTCCGTTAAGGACTCCTTTAAGGATTCCTTTGCAAGGGTACTTGAAGGGTTTGGGGCTTGAGGTTTTGGCACGAGTATGGCTGAGTGCATCCTTTTACTGGCACGTATGGCCCTTCAAAGAGCCGAGGCTATTAAACAGAGTTCTGAATCAACATTACAGGGTTCAGAGTTCACAGTTCTGAAACGCTTCGAGGCTCATGAGGCAGGTAGGGTTGTAGGTAGGTAGGTAGATAGGTAAGTTGGTATGTACACATGTGTGCATATGTATATATGAGCAATGTAATCATGCACCTTGCATCTTCGTATCTATGCATCTATACATCTGTGTAGTAATCGCCGCAACAGTTATTGCACTGCTGTCATCCGTTGCTTTGACTGTTACGAGGATAAGCACGTGAGATACCAGGTGTAACTGCAAATACTACCATTACCGGGATATTTTCACTACTCCTATCTTTGCCACTTCACCAAAACAAATCACATAGTCACATATTGCTAACGAGTACGATTGACGAGTACGATATCGACCACTATCCCGGAAACCTTAACAGCATGTTCACGACAAGCACCACGAGGTCCCTCCTCAGCAAAGTCTTGGATGTCAACCTTCATCAAGCCGACCTTCACCGAAGTAGCAGGAGGCCGGGGTTAAAGGACTCGCAGGGTTTAGGATTGAGGAAACGGGACCTTGGAGTCAGGGTTCGGGGTTCTGGTGTCACGGTTTAGGACAACACAAAGAGATCCCTTCCGCTCAGCCTTCCGCGTTCAAGGGTTTTTGCACACCCTTAGTTTGTGGTGCTTCTTCTTATTGTCTATATAAAGTTTTAAGGGGCTTGCTGTTTCTGCAATCAAGGCAGCTGAAGGCTGTTTGTGGACCGCGGGATGGGCCGAGGCTCGCAAGATGGACCTTGAGCTTCCGCACACACTTCCGAGAGACCATAATATAAGGGCCTTAATAATTAGAATAGGGTTTTGGGACCCATTATACTATAAGTGTAATCAGGAACCCCCGCAATAAAAAAGGTAATTACTAAGGCCCCTATATTACACCCAACAGTTTTTGGCCCATAAGAGAAATAGTAGTGGTCGTCAGCGGCTGTAAAGCCTTCTGGTCGGACTTCCGTCCCCTTCCGCGCACACATGAATTCGAGAGTCGGCACCACAAAATGCTTGCCTGGAGACAGATGAAAGACGTGCAGGGGTTCACAGCAATTCTCAAAAACCGTAAATCACAGACCGAACCCAGCCCGAATCCTGAAGAAGCCGAAACTCGAAACCGTCGAAACCTAAAGCAGAGACCATAAATGGAAATGCACCTGCACCTAGAGCAGCTGGCTGACGCCGAAAAACAGACAACATGCAACAATGAAGCTTTAGGGTTAAGGGCCTCAGCTTGCTTCCGAAGTTGCCAAAGTTCAAAACAATCAAGGTGCACAGAACTGCATCAATCAGGGACTGCTTACACCCGAAACCTAAACCTAGAACCCTAGACCATAAAATCCTAACCCTAGACCCTAAGACCTCGTTCCCACGCAGACAGCTTCCAACCTCCAAGCCTATATCCAGTGCAGAATTACCGGACCCCAAAACCACCAAGTCCTACTCCAATTCTCCCAGCGACTCTACGAAACAGAACCTTGAGCGGCTGACCATCCACACCATCAGCTTTGAAATCGAACCCTGAAATCTAAAAAGTAGCAACCCTCAACGTATCCACGCTGAACATTAGACTCATTAGACTTATATTCCCGGAACTTTTAACCTGCAAACCCCAAATGCAAACCCAAGCCCTGAACCCTAGACCCTAAAACTAGAAACGCCTTAAAATAAACCCTGAATCCAACACCTACCAACGCCCTAAACCCTAAACCTGCAAACCCGAAACCCCATCATAAGCTACCCCTAGGGCTCCAGTTACCTAAATAGTTGGGTTAGGGTTTAGGGTTTAGGGTTTAGGGTTTAAGGTTACTAACCCTATATTATGTACCCCAGTAACCTACTATTTAGGTAACCGGAGCCCTAGGGTACGGCAGGAGGGGGCCTTCTGGAGGTAGGTCCACCAAGGGAAGCAGAGCGGCCAGGCTACCGTAGAGGGCTTGGGTCCAGAGTACTGCCTCGAGGTGTTTGAACCCTAAACCCTAAACCCTAAACCGTCTGAGTGTCTAAACGGTTTAGGGATTGGGGCTTAGGGCTTAGTGGGTCAAATATCGGGCTTAGGGATCATGGGTGAGGGATTTTGGGTTATCGGGTTAAGGCTGAGGAACAACTGAATCCCGACACTGCATCCTAACTGCGCTCTGAACCCTGAAGCCCTGAGCCTAAACCCTAAACCCTAAACCCTTAAAATCTTCGGATAAGGCGCTATAAGACCAGCAACGTGATTGTTCCTTATGAGGTTTGGGGATTTCGGAGTCTGAGGCTTCTTGTCCGGGTAGAAGGCGCGTCGATCGACTTCTTGGGATTTTGTGTGGGTTTGGCATGCAGGGTGTAGGTGAATACATGCACTCAAGGCGTCCACGAGGCTCCTCCTTGTGACTTCGGAGTTTAGGCTTTGGGCTACAAGTACAATCCCCAAAATCACAACGTCAAGACGCCAGACACCATGAAGGAACCAGATTGAAGATGTCTGTTCGGAATCCCCAAAACGAGAGAATGCGGACTAAGAATCCTGACAGTTCTACATGAACAACCAGACACCCCTAATTTGTGCACGCGAAACCTGAAACCCTCATAAACTGTAAACCCTAAACTCATGGACCGTAGACCCTAAACCCTCAACCCTCATCAACCCTAAACCCTAAACCCAAAACCCTCAGAAACCCTGAATTGCCGAGACATCGTTGGGTCAGCGGAGGGACAAGTTGATGTTCTGCTCGCCTCCCAGCAGGCTCAAGGGTGTCCCGGCACCCTTACGAAACCTGCCTGTTTAGGGCTCCTGATCATGATTTTCTTATGTTTATGGCTCCTGATTATGATTTCTTATGTTTAGGGTTTCTGGTCATGATTTCTTATGCGTAGGCTTATGATTATGATTTTCTTATGTTTACGGCTTCTGACTACGACCTTCTTGTGTTTAGGGCTCCTGATTATGAGTTCTAATGTTTTGGGCTTCTGATTATGATTTCCTTTGTTTAGGGTTTCTCATTACGACTTTCTTATGTAAGTCCGGAAGAAGGCCTAGGTTGTTGCATGTCAGCTTCAGGACTTAGGATGCTGTTCATGCATCACAACTCTTACTCGGTCCGCATCATATAGTTTCGCCAGTTGCGTTATTTTGTATTTTGGTTCAGGTGCGGCGGGGTGAGGTTGGCAGTGCTGTTTGTTTGCAGGTATAGGACCTTGGGCCGTGCGGAACGAGTCCGACTCTGAATTCTGAACCTTCTATTTCAATAACCATGCCCTCGGAAAGCTTCAGACTTTCTCTTAGTTGCTGAGTTCATAAGCCCCAAAAATGTACACTTTTAGTTTTATAGTGGGTAATGTTATCCCAAAAAGTGTACAGTGTATCCATTGAGCTACTAAGTTCTTATGTCGGTCAGATACTGAGACCCGAAACCAAGTACCCGGGGCACACCATACCCAGCAGTCGGCCTGTCAGTCGCGCAGCGAAGCGCTTGCAGCGCTGGAAGACGTCCAGAATGCTAAACTCCTTCCGATCGGGGCTTCATTTGGGGGCCTTAATAATTAGAATAGGCTTTTGGGTCCCATTATACTTAAACATATAAGAAGAAACCCCCGAAATAGTATAGGTAATTATTTAGGCCCCTGTAGTACAGGCGTTCATGCGAGGGCGAAGGGTTTGGAGGAATCGGGCCGAATTAGCGTTCAGCATTTGCGGGTGTCGCAACACACACGCTGGCCGAGCCTGGTTTCCATACTCCACGCTAAGGGTGCGGACGGCCCGTCGAAGCGCAGTGCTCAGAACACCTCCCTCACCTTTGCTTGCGGGATCTCTAACTGGGTAGTAGGACTGTCTCCAAATCAGGGTGTACTTACAATTCTAGCTGTTCTTGCTACAGTCTCCAAACTACGTCCCGCAATCCTCGCCTGTGGCCTTCGGTCTCAGCACTCAGGCGATCAGGGCTCGGAAACTGCAGGATTAAGTAGCTACTTTGCCCTGTACCTGTATACAGATAGCAAACAGCCCTCAGTGTGCAACAGGAAACCTTGGCTGGTTCAAGGCTTAGGGCTTAGCGTGCAGCATGGCCTTGGTTCTACAATCCCTTGTGCATTCAATAAAAATTCAAGCTCGCATGCATAGCAGCAAAAGGGTTTGCTTTGAGCGGCCATAAAACAAATTCGGGGGGAGCTACCGGCTATCTCATGCAAATATTGCTACTCATGGTAAGGGTATGAAACTCATCTTCAACAACCCCGAGGAAGGAGAAACGCTTCTCGCAATGACTGTGATAACGTAGACAACGCAATGCCGAATATTCCAAGCATCGATACTTCGAATCAGCTACCCAAGAAATATGTTTCCAAACTGTCTAGCTCTTGAAATCTATTTTTGGCGTAGTGTCCCTTTTGAGGGCCTACAATTATATCTTCAATACTTTTTCCTCGTTTGCCTATAAGCCCAGCACCCTACACGGACTCCTGTGCTGACGTGCTATGCGGCTGCGTAGATCAGTATCCGAGTCGCCCATGTCTTCAGCCTCCTCGTTGTCTTGCGAGGCCGATATCGAATAGATGTCGTGCTTATACATGAAGGAGTCCTCAGACAACTCAGAGACACGGAGTGGGGGCTTGAAAGTCACCGAAAACCAAAATCCAAAACGCACGGGGTCTTGGGCTCTGACAGAAGAGAAACAGGCCTAGGGAAGCAGCCCAACGGGAGGAACGCTTGACACATCGTATTACATTAGAATAGCACCTGGTGGTGCTGGCTAAGCGAAGGAATCGGTCTCTTACGCCTCTAGGGTCTTGCGTCTGAGGGACCCTCACAGCCCTCGACTGGAGTTCCGGGCAGAGTCCCTCTTGGGGTTTCGGGCTTCGGGGTTTAGGGTTTGGGGTTGAGCGGTCTGAGGGTCAGGGGTCATGGTGTAATGTAGGGGCCTTAACAATTACCTCTACTAATTTGGGGATTCCTTATTACTGCATAATTATGGCAATTATACCCTAAAACCCGATTCTAATTGTTCAGGCCCCTATTATATTAGGATTTCTGGGCAGGCAAGGCCTTTCTGCCGGGGATCGATGTCACAAATCGTCCCCGAGTGGCAGCAGTCGTTGATACAGAGGATCCGCACTCCTGCCGGGCACAGCGAAAGAAGAGTTTAAGGGTTTGACCATAGGCTCCATAGTAGTTCCCTTTTGGGATTACCTTATAGGATTCTAAATATGAACCACAAAAAGGAACTACTATGGCTAGTTTAGGGTGTAGGGTTTAGGGAAACCTCAACCTTAAACTAGAAATCCCAAAGTGCAAAGCTCAAATCCTAAGATCCAACCCTAAAACAGGAGAAGCAAAATCCAGTCCCCAAGCCTGCAGCTGTAGAGTTTAAGGCTTCAGGATGTGGGGTTTAGGTTTGCAGGCTTTAGGGCTTAAGGTTTAAGGCCATTGGAGTCTGCCGGCCAACTGTTGACATGTTTCGTGCGCAATGTCATATAGGGGCCTTCATAACCATAACTACAAAATAAAGAACCCCATACCAGTGTGGGTAAGTATTTCGGCCCGGACATTCCGCAGATATAAGCCCAAGAATTCAACCGACAGGAGCGTCTCAGCGGTATGCCAGGATTCAGCAGTCATGGATAACAACATGCAAAACTTTCCAGCACCTATGAGTCCACCCCAAATGCTGAACCCAAGATCCGACACCCTTAAACCCTGAAGCCTGCACCCTAAACCCTAAACCAAAGCCTGAAACTCAAGCCCTGAACCCAAGAGTTCCTTGAAACCTGTCCCAGCCCGGTCCATCGGGGACGAAGGTGTCCAAAGCCATGGCGAACTCATCCTTGCGGCTGAGGGTTCTGTTTCAAATTAATTAGAATAGGGATTTGGGGGGTTCCTGATTATAGGTGTAGGGTCTTAGGTTTTCAGGATCATAGGCTTCGCATTTAGGTTTCGGGGCTTAGGGAATACTATAAGGGCCTTAATAATTAGACTAGGGTTTTTGGGGTATATTATACTATAACTATAATAAGGAACCCCTCAAAACCCTATTCCAACTATTATGGCCCGTACATCAGGGCATCGTACGCAGGCTTCCAAAGTAGTTTTCGAGATGCCTCGGGACAGGGACCTCGATGATGTCAAATAATAGTAGTAACAATAGTAGAAATATTAATAGTAATATTAATAGTATTAGAGATAGTAATAACAATGGTAGTCATAATAATAATAAGAATAGTACCAATAATAATAGTAAGATTTGTTCTGGGGTCTTGGGTTGGTCGTAGCTTGAACGTGTAATCATGCCCCACAATCTCAGATCAAAACCCCCGAGCCAAAACCCCAAGACTGTCGACTTTGCAGAGTGCGACATTCTTAGTTGCTGAGTTCATAAGCACCAAAACCTGTACACTTTTAGTGTTACAGTGGGTAGTATTATCCCAAAAAGTGTAAAGTGTATCAACTCAGCTACTAAGAATTCATGGTGCCCCCTTTGAAGCAAGCATCGTCGATGAGGACAGCGGATTCGGTGAGTCGTCCAGTGACGTCCGGCGTGACGAAGGCCTGGCAGACTCCGGCATGCATTGAGATACACCGTGCAGTCTGCAGCTGGCTCGAATCTCTTGCATGTAGCAACTATGAAATGACAGCTTCAGGGTCTTGCATTTGGGGACTTAAGTTTTGATTTTCGTTGCTTGAAGGTTAGGGCCTAGGTTTTCGCCAAATCCTAGCCGTGGTTTGGGGTCTTAACGTTTAGGGTTTAGGGCTGAGGCATTGAAAACTTGTGATATGCGGCGTGTGTCAGGTACGAATTCAAAACATGACGGAGTGGCAGCCAAGGTGGGGCACTTTAAAGGGCAATTGTAATTGATGCGCTGTCTTTCGTACCACAGACGGATAATGGCTACTAACTGGAAGTGATTTTCTTGCTGGAAGACCGTCCCGAACAAGTTCCCGGGCCGCGGCTAAACCACGTAAGCCGAACGAACCCTGAGACCTTCAGACCTACATCGAGGGCCAAAAGAGACGGTAATCATGCAGATTTTTCGAATACTTGTGAACTCGTGCAAAAAGCCCACATGCCCTCCATGCCTCATATTTGCATATTTGCTTTCATGCGTCAGCAATCGATTCTAGGTCGCAGGACTCCGTCAAACCCTCTACATCCTGCATCGACGACCTGCTGGGAACATAAACACCGCAATCACCCCCTGCCCACCCCTGCCAAAAGAGGTGAAAAACAAAATCGAGCAACAATCAAAGTCATTGAAGAATAACATCATCAACATCATCGGCATCATCATCATCATCATCATCTGCCGCTACATCGCTAATTAACTGCTAACCCATAAACCTAGAGGGTGCGTCGGAATACGGGCCCGTGTTTTCTTCGATGGACATATACATATACATATACATATACATATACATATACATATGCATATGCATATGCATATGCATATGCATATATATATATATGTACACACACAGGTAGCACGAAGCAGAAAAATGCCGTATCCAAAAACGCAGGCCCGTACTTCGACGCGTTCTGGAGACCTAACGTCCCAAAGCCCTAAACCCCAAACTCCCTTAATCCTTGAACCGCCAAAACCCTAAACCCGAACTACCCTCAGCCCTAAATCCCTACAAATCCAATCGCCTCACACCCCAGTAATATGACCCGCAAAATTAAACCGCAAGCCCTCAAATCCTAAACTGCAAAATACCCGAAACCCTAAACTCCAAAATCTCAAACACACACACACAAAGAAAGGCCTGATCAAAGCCATCCTTCTCGTCGCCATTGAAATCCGGCACATTCACGCCATGCCCCGCCCAGAACCACACGAACCTCTGTTCGGGGTTTACGGGATAAGAGGGTTTAGGGTTCAGGGTTTAGGGTTTCGGGTGAGGGCGTCAGGTATAGGGTTGAGGGTTAATTTATGGTTGAGGGTTTCGGGTTCAGGGTTGAGGGACTAGGCTTGAGGGTTCAGGCTTTGGCACTGAGGGTTCTGGGTTTACTGCTCGGGGTTTAGGGCCGTTTAGTGTTCAGGGTTGAGGGTTTACAGTTTAGGGTGCAAGGTGGCTTACAGGGTTTGGCTTAGTGTTTCAGGTTCCATGGAATCTTGGTAGGTCGGACTGCAAGGTTGAGGATGGACCCCTGAACCGTAAAACCGAAACCCTGAGGGCTTAGAGCAAGGGTTTAGGGTGGCTTCGGCATCATGCGATCAGGGCGTAGCGTCTTTAAGAGGGCTTTTGGTGTGGGATTTCAAGGCTGGGTCTTAAAGCGTGCGATAATTATGTATGTCCGTAGCCTTAAACCTCAAACCCTGCCTAACGGTCTTCTGAAGTTAGAGTGTCATATTTAGGCTCCGGCGGTTCATGGTTTCGGCGAGAAAGGAGTTGTCGTCCCGAGATGCAGGTTTGACTTTGGTGGAGTCTGCTTGCTCTTGAGCAGGATCGGAGTTTCGGAGGATCAAACGCCCCTAAGGGCCCATAATAGGTACTCGGCTTCTTGGGATAGTAGATACGTAGGTTAGGATTTTGGAGAGTATATGATTATTGGGTACTTGGTGCTAAGCTTTGAACTGTTCAAGAGGTCGGGTTTCGGTGGGGTTGGGGCTACGCCTAGGCTTCTCGTTCAATAACCAGGACCGAACGAAAGCCGGTTGTTAAGCTTTAAGGTGCTTGAGAGTTGAGGTCTTGGGGTGCCAACAGGCACCCCAGCGTTAGACCTGAAGCATGAGAGAGTAATCCTAAGCCCAAAGCATCCACGCAAGTCCCTGCGGGCATCTGTCAGCGATGAAAGGCAAGCTAGGGGCCTTACAGTACAAGTATACGGCGTATACTATAGTTTGTTCAGGTACATTATAGTTTATTTCATCGTATAGGGCCACCTACTACCAACCTTGAACATGTACTTGGGGTTTCGCGAGCGGGGGTCAACATGTACGTAAGCCTGAAAACAAGGAACAGGCTGAAATCAAGAACTTCCGACGGTGTTTGGGTTTCAGAAGGTGAGGTTGCCGGCCGAGGCTTCAGGGTTCAGGGTCTAGGTTTATAGGTTCTTAATCCCCATGTCAGGCAGACATCTGCAGCTGAACACCATGACAGAGTCTTGATCCTTTGTCTAGACTTGCATGCATACCTTGC
This sequence comes from Symbiodinium sp. clade A Y106, assembly GCA_003297005.1. Lineage (NCBI taxonomy): Eukaryota > Dinophyceae > Suessiales > Symbiodiniaceae > Symbiodinium > Symbiodinium sp. clade A. The sequence goes on from BGNK01001525.1 coordinate 124,334, forward strand.
CCTATACGGAAATCGAACACTTTATCCTGAAAGGGGTTCCTATTGACTGGAAGCATTAGGAGTGTCGCTTCCCACATTCGTTCAAGAAGCAACACTGCATGTATGGGTCGTATAGATCATGGGGACTACAAGTGGCTATAACTTTTGCGAGCTTTTGACACCATATAGCGAGCAAGTTGCCAATCTCCTTCTTCGCACCGTTTCGCGACTTGCCGCATATGGCGGAGAACGAAAGAACCTCAGGTGCTCAAACACTTTATCAGACGCAGGACGAAGCCATGGGCCACTGGGCACGGGCCCATACACTATAATCACCTATTTATACTGAAACGACCTTCACCAACGCGGGACGAGGGTCTCAGAAACGACGGGAAACTGCACTCTGCGTTGCAACAATAACAGAAGCGCTCCCGAAAGCTTTAGCCGCGAGCCCCAGACTGGAAATTCTACCGCCCCAAGCATTTAAGCCTGATACACAAGCCGATGGCTTCAGCCATAAGCCCTAAGCCCAAATCCCAAACCCTCTGCCGAAAACCGACACCTTGCTAACATCTTCAAACCCTAACCCTAAGCGTTAAGCAAGAAGCCTTATGCCCGAAACCATGTCCCCTAGACCCGAATCTACATTATACTCAGTTATAGTGTGTGTGTGTATATATATACGTTTTTGTGTATATTGGGATGTTCTGTGTATGCTACATTGCCTGGCACCGTAGGAGTATATTCGGATACGGTATGCTACTCTTGCACTATATATACTATGTCAGTATACAATACTGCTCTAGGTATTGTATGCTATGTTATACACTCGATCAGTATACTCTAGCAGAAGGTTAGACTCCATGCTCCAAAAGTCGAGAACCCCTAAACCCTAAACCCTAAACCCTAAACCCTAAATACGAGGCCCCGGCGCGTGGGGAAGCTGGGATCTCCAACTCCGGCCTCATCCGTAACCCTTGAAGGAATCCTTCAGGCGCCCTATTTCCAAACTTAGCACCGTGGAGGCTTGGGGTTTCTTCGCTGGGACTTAGGGGCTTTGGGTAAAGTGTAGGGGCTTTAGTGGGTTTTAGGGTCTGGCGCTTCAGGATTGCAGGGGCTGTTGGCTTCGGGTTGAGGATTTTAGGGTTTAGCGCTCGGGGTTTCGGCAGGGTTCCTTGTAAGCTCCGTGAACGTGTACAGAGGTTTGAGGAACGGCTTTGGTGGCTAACTCAGGGCTTTGACCTACCTCACTCTTGCCTTGGAGGATCGCAGTCGAAACCCTCAACTAAGTCCTGAATCCTAAACTCCTAAACCCTGGCCCCCATTCCCTACGTCCGCACACCAACCCTAAACTCTAGAGTGAAACCACGAAGCCCGAAGTCATGCTCACTTGCCAGGGATTTTTGTTTGAGGAGGGGGGGGTGACTGACCTCTACGCGCTACTTCGAAGCTTCCTGACGCCACGAAGGCTCTTCGAACTTCACTGCACATCAGGTCGACAGCTACTCACAAACCATCCATGATGAAATTGCGCAACTGTGTATGTGCCGATGACCTTGTCCGTGATTACGGTAATGTCATCCACGCCGGCACGTCCCGCCATCCTGTGCAGGAATCTGCGGCTCCTTAAACCTGAAACTCTGCTAAAACACTTTCGATCAGCCAGGGGACATGGCTACATTCATATTTACAGGCCCTGAGGCCCGGATTTCACTTCGTTCACGGCTGGGGCTTAAAGCACAGACTGGGAGCTAAGGTTTTCGGTGAGGTCCCGACTCTAAGACTATGGCTTCCGGGGTGTTGGCCTCAGGCCTCGAACATGAAGCAACCAAGTTCAAGATGTGCTTTAAGAGAACTTTTTGCGCATGTTGACCTCGCAGCCTGGAACCTCTAACCTGAAGTAACAAAACCTCGATGTAGAGATGACTGAGATGACTGGTTTGGGATAATGATAATAATAATTCGGTTTGGGGTTGAAGGTTCCTGCGTACTTCCGGGCTTTTGCCCGACTTACGAGCAAAGGACGGGAACACGGGTTAAGCTGCTTTGCTTGTGCAGGTGCTCTTTTGCTTTTGTTGATAGATCGGGGCCCAGGAAGGCTGAAATGGGGGTGTAGATCAGGTGGCTACCTTAGCATTACATCCTTCAGTACTGGCCCAAACCGCAAGGGTTGCCCTTGCAGTACCCTCATACTTCCTTCCAGGATACCTCATACCAAGCCCTCGTTTTCTTCACCGATTAGAAGCCCTGCCTGTACATGGTGCGTGCATCCTTTGTGCACGTAAGCTCGGCGGAGGGAGCGTAGTCATAGTCTAAAGCGATGATGAGCATGCCTGAGCTTTGGGTTTAGGAGTATAGAAAGTTTAGGGTTTGGGGGTTAGGATTTCGGATTCGGGTTTATTGTTTAGGGTTGTCAGTGTGAGGGTCTCGGCTTTAGGGTGGAGTTTATGCTGCAAAGCTTTAAGTTTAAGGCTTCAACAGACTTGGAAGTGGGAAGGCAAGGATAAGGGGCTGCAAAGTTGTTCTCACAAGGGGACCTTGTTCTGGTTTACCCATGCCGGCTCAGCCCACACATCAATCGAGCAAACGCACAATTTCCACAAAATTCCGCCGGCCGGCCTGTCAATCGAGCTTTTGTTGGATGCTAAATTGGTCTGGGGGCCTCTTCTGACTGGTCCAGAGATCCGGTGAGAGTGCAGTGGTCAGGGTTTAGGGTTGAAGCACTGATCAACTCGATGCAAATCTGTGCCCGCGCGCTAAGAAACGAAAGAACTTCAAGCGCAGGCCACCAGAAACCGACCAATGTGTTGCCTAGTTAAGCACGAGCAAAACGCGCTTCTCGAAACGCAACCCGTCAAACCCTGGACACAGGAAACCCAAAGCCAGAAACACCCAAACCTTCCTAGATCCGACGGAGCCCTGAAGCCTGAACGGTTCAGGCTTTAGGCTTTAGGGCTTTAGGGTTTAAGGGTTTAGGGTTTAGGGGTTTAGAGTTTAAGGGTTTAGGGTTTAGGGGTTTAGGGGTTTAGGGTTTAGGGTTTTAGGGGTTTAGGGGTTTAAGGGTCTAGGGGTTTGGGGTTTAGGGTTTAGGGTTTCTCTCAGCCTTGCAGCCTTGCACATCAATCCTGTGGCTCGGAACAGCTCAGACAGGTGCCCTTCTGGGAAGCTGCAAAGGAAGCCTCACGGGGCCCCTGAACGTAATCCCCAAATCGGAATCCTTCAAGGAAGCCTTACAGGAAACCCTTGAATTCAGAATTGAAACCCGTGTAGGCTTAAAGGAGGAAACAGGCGCGTAAAGAACCTGGTAGTTTCCTGCTTGCTCACGAGCATCCATGGGCAAACCGTATAACGTCCACCCAGACCTCATCCATTCCACAGAGCATCCATGGGCCAAAACTATGATCACGTCCACCCAGACCTCATCCGTCCCTCAGAGCATCCATGGGCCAAAACCATGATTTCGTGCACCCAGACCTCATCCGTTGCCCTCTGCACCCACGGGCAAAAACCATGATAACGTCCACCCAGACATCATCCGTCCCCCACAGCATCCAGGGCCCAAAACAATGATAACATCCGCCCAGACCTCATCCTTCCCCCAGACCATCCATGGGTCAACCATGAACGTCCACCTAAGCCACATTCGCTCTCCAGTTCACCCATGAGTCAACCATGATATCAACCACCCAGACCTCATCCTTTCCCCAGAGCATCCATGGGTCAACTATGATAACGTCCACGCAGACCTCGTCCTTTCCTCACTCGTCGTCCCATGCGAGGCTAATCCAGATCTCTTTAGATACCTAGATGCCTCTTTGAGTTCGTGTGGAGGTACCAACTGCCGCTTGCGCAAGACTTCATTGAGGCTATGGCTGACATTTCCTAGTTCGTCGTTGGTTGTCAGCCTAGCCACCGAGTTCTGCCCAAAATCCGAACGAAAAGCACTTCGCATGCGTTTAGTCTCCAGGTTTTCTGAACACCTGTGACCTTAAAGAAGCCCTTAAAGCCCCCTTAAACGAGCCCTTAAAAACCCCCTTAGAGGAGCCCTTAAAGACCCTTTACAGGAAGCCCTTAAAAACCTTTTAACCTACCTTTGGTTAGTAGGGAATGGAAGAATGGTAGTAATAGTAGTCATAATTGTACCCCATTCCTCCATTCCCTACTAACCAAAGGTCACTCTCGCACTACCAAAGGCTCCATGTACCTTTATAGTAGATACTTAAGCCTTAAAAGGGTCCCTCTAAACCAAAGTTAAAGGAAGGCCCAGGCACGGATGCATCCACCGGAGTCGCGCCAGGGCTCTAGGGGCCCCTCGCCACAGCAGTGGCAAAGGCCACAGTCTCAGAGGCATGCTTCAAGGTTTGGGATTTTGGGTTTTGGGGTTTTGGGTTTTGGGATTTTGGGTTTTGGGGTTTTGGGCTTAGGGTTTAGGGTAAAGTGTGGGGCTTAAAGGACGCAGTGTGGGGACTTTGGTTTAGAATGCAGAAGCATTCCAGGGTTTCTGGTCTTGACCCCGGCTTCCACATCAATACGGCGCACACCCGTTGACCCTAAGCCCTACCCTAAACCCTAAACCCGAAACCCTAAACAACCCTAAACAACCCTAAACAACCCTAAACCCTAAACCCGAAACCCTAAACAACCCTAAACCCTAAACAACCCTAAACCCTAAAGGCCTAAACTGAATCTGCTGACAAGGACTCTCATCCCCGAAACCCAAGAGCTCCAGGAAACCCAAGAGCCCCAAAGCCCTCACTTTTAACCCTAAACCCCCGAAAAGCTAAGCCCCGAACATATTGGGGAAAAAATAGTTGTCCCCAATATGTTTAGTAAAACTCTCAAAAACTACAGCACCGACAGCCACAGAATGATTCAGTCTGAGCGGCTGCATTTTGAGTCCCCCGCACCCATTGTCTGAGTCAGGCCAACGGCTTCAAACGCTTAGCGCTCGCAACAGGTTCCGTAGCTAATATAGCAGCCTGAATATTTGGTAATCATTTTCCTTACGGTTCTGTAAAAATGCTTTAGCTTTATATACCCCAAACCCCTCTTCTAACTGCTAAGGCCCCTACTAGGATATAGTATGATTTGGAGTCTAAGTCTAGGGCTTGACGGAAAACACTAACAAACAAGACGCTACTTACCCTACTAGTTGTTACCACGACTTACGAACTATCTGATCATTACTATTTCATATGGTGCTCTCGGAGCACTTACGAACAGCTCACCTCGGCGAACCTCCCTGGAAAGCCCTGTGCATGTGCGTGGCCGCGGAGGACCCCACCTAGATGCTGAAGAACGGCGCCTATGACCTCACTGCTATATCAGCTAGACCCGAAGTATGCTCTAAATCGCAAAACCCAAAACCATCCAAAACCCGAAAACCCCAACACCAATCCTCAAATCGCTTGAGCCTCTTCTCCGGAGCCAACGACGCACGATGTCCAGCCCGGTTTAGGGCTGAGGGTGTTCTTTTTTGTGGGCCCTTTTTGCGACTGCAGGTACAGCTAGAATTCCTTACCAGGAGGAACCTGTGGTCCGGGCCTTTTTAGGGTTCAGGGCTTAGGAACCCGGAGGAGGGTTTCGGGCTTTGGGGTCTAGTGAAGACAGTCGCAGGGGCTACTGCGCTCACGCTATCTTAAGAGCCTCAAGATTTCGCTGAATAGGGATACCATGGAAACCGTATCACTCAGTCTTCAAAGCCCGAAATGAGAAGCTCAATATCTTGCATCCCAGTCCCGTCCGAACATGGTACTTTCAGAGCCCTAAGTACTGGAATACCACACGAAGCGTGTCTTCCTGGGCAGGGTCTTAGTATCAGCCTGGCACTAATCACCATGTCTCTCACTGTCTATGCTGGCTTGTTCGTATTTTTGCTCACATCCTTCTTGCTGCCGTTGCTGTCAGCATGTCTAGCAGTATTGCTAGTCTCCGCACTGCTCTGACCATTGCGACTCTTGTGGTTGCCCTGGCTAGCACTGAAGATTATGAAGACTAATAGTCCAACTATCACTGTTAACACAATCGATGTTGTTCGCTGGACGCACGAATACCAATGACTATTGCCACCAGGATTGTTGTTCTAAAGGTTAAGATTGCCACTCCTTGACTATGAGGGGTGGCACCAATAATCGCCGGCACAGCTTATTAGGTTGTATCAGATCAATAGCTTCGCTGCTGATAAAGTTGATGCTGCGCCTACTGCCGCTACAATACTGCCGTTGCTTGACACATTCTCTTTTTTGGACCGCATCAGGGCTAAGTCGGCTACCATAACTGTTGATAGTTTCGCTTTCATAGGTATGAACATTCAGGTCATCATCATCATCGTCATCATGATAATGTTTGCACATCGTACTGTAACTCTTCTCGTCCTCAGTGATATCATCATTGCTCTTGCTTCATTCCGGAGCAAGCGCCCTTTTCTGTGCGCGAGCGAGCGAGAATGGATCGGGCTGAGGAGGACCGATTGTCTCTTCGCTGGGATTGTCAGGTTTCCTCGCAAGGGGTCCGAGCACCAGTTTGCAGCATAACTAAGCAGACCCTAACCTCAAACCCTTAATCACGATTCCCGCTGGTACCCTGTTAGCTGCAGCATCCAAGTACTCACCATGCAAGTCCCCACCAGTCACCAGACGTTGGGCCCCGTGGGCTGGGTTCAGGGTTCAATTGACTGAAGTCGCAGGCTACACTCCTACGAAACCTTACGCCAGGCAACCCGACAAACAGTCAACCAACTAAGCTTCAGAAATCTGAGCGATGTGCCACGGTCGGCGCACCTGACCTCAAGCTAGAAGGAGACTAATCATGCTACGATGGTGCTTTGCAACCTGGCCAATCTGGAGGCGAAGACTTTCGAAGTACCGGTGCATATGGGTTTGAGGCTTGCAAGTCTTAATCTTGGATGTTTGGGATCACGACGTTTGCCATTTAGGAACAATCAAGTCCAAAGGGCGCCGATCTCGAAGCTCTCACTGTGCGTACTGGCTCGCTCGGAGGATGGCGCTCTTGTACAACCTGGCAGCATCTCGGAGGGCTGCCACGACGACAACGACACCGACTCCTCCTCCTCCTATATCCACCCCAAATTGCTGCTTGCTTTGCCCAGAAGTGCTTGCATTGGAGTCCACAAATCTCTTGCCTATGAGTCACACTCGCCTCCTTCCCTAGCCCCACACCGAGACTCGAAATGCCCTAGCTCGAGAATCCCAAGACCCCAAATGGACACCTTAACCCCAAACACCTGAAGCCCCTTCGGCCTGTGGCTGATCAGGTCTAAGACGACCAACACGCCCATAAGACCGCCAAAGAGCATCGGGATTGGAGTTCTCCTCCAGGCGGACTACTTCACTTTAGGGCCTAGGTTCATCAGTTCAGGCCCTTAGATTTAGTGGACTTCGGTGTTCGAAGTCCCGGGAACACGGCTCCGGCAAGCCTGATATACACTGGGAACATGACAACCTAAGGTGCCGACAAACAGATCGTGCGTCTCTCTCACACACTTATATCTAGCATGCCTTCCACAGGCAAAGGGCTGTGGGGCTTAGTAAGCGTCTCAGCCGAAGGTCTCGGGCCAGGGCTTAAGCCTCAATTTTTGGGCTTACAGCCTCGGGATTCTAAGGACCCATGCTCGAAGTGAGCAATGGCAGTTAGACACACCCCCAAAGGCCGAAACTACGAGCATCGAAGAACACCACAGCCCTCGAAACTTAATCTGCAACCCGCAAGAGCAAATCACTAACTCAAAGCCCTGGACCTGAGACCGTTGCCCCTGAACATCGAAACGTTAACTAGCGACGAATCACGAACTCCTACGAATCCACGCACCGCAACCAAACCCCAAACCAGAGTGTATGGGGCGGTAGGGTTGTCGGTCCAGACGCACATTTTGGTGTCGTCATCCAGGGTCCTGCGCTTGCTGCGGGTGCTTGAAGCTCCGGGCTTGGAGTACAGGATCATTCAGCCTGCTTCAGGAACATTTAGGAACTAGGGTTTAGGGTTTAGGGTTAGGATCATTCGGTCTGCTTTAGGAGCTAGGATCTGGGGCTTCGAACTTGCGGGTGAAAGCATCCAAAGGAAGTCTGAAGAGTGCCTGCTGTGTGCCTGACAAATCCACACGTGACAGCATATTACATGCCTGACCTCGAAGGCCTTATTAAAACCCAGCAGTCGCCCATGACCTGTTATTGCGCCGATTGCAACTCGCGGTTTGGTTTTAAATTCTTACCAAGCACCCTACATGCCTAGGCCTGCCAGCTTCGAGCGCCAGTCCCAAAGTAAACCCTGACGTCCGTAGAACCCTCGACCCTGAACCCTATGAACCCACTGCTGGCGTGTAGCCTAAACCCCAGGCCGAAGCCCAGAAGCACGGCGCGAAAACCCTGTAGCCCGGCACAGTCATCGTCTTGTAATTTCAACCCAAACTGGGCAGTACAAGTATGCAACATTAGTCCGAATAAATACAAATCATGTTCCCGGCACATTATAGTCCCTATATAGTTGTAGTACCATGTTCCCCAACATGCTATTTATCAGGCCCATGAACTAAACCCTTACAGTAACCCGTTTAGGAACCCTAGAAGAACCCTTACAGGAACCCTGAAAGGAACCCCAGTCTAATTATTCTGGCCCTGCGCCTAAATGAACCACAAGTCACTACAGCCTGGAGGTTGATGGCTGTGCGTCTGCGATTTAGGGCTTGGTGTGACACTTAGGCCGCCGTCAACAGAAGGCGAAGCAGTTCTGAAATCAGCGATTCACACAAAGGCCACGGGTGATGCCTGCAAGAGCTTGCAAGACCCGGCAAAAGTCTCAAACCCTGAAGCCTAAACTCCCAAGCCCTAGATGCTATCCGACCCTAAACCCTAAACCCTAAACCCCTGAACCCTGAACCCTAAACCCCTGAACCCCCTCACCCCGGCCCTTAACCCTTAATTCCAAACCGCGAAACCCGAAGCTCTGAAGCCCAGATCCCAATACCCCAAGCCCTAATCTTACCTTTGGTTAGTAGTGAATGGAGGAATGGTAGTAATAGTAGCTATAACTGTATTCCCTACTAACCAACGGTAGGCTAAACCCTCCAGAAACCATCAAACCCATTTTCAAAACCCTTCAAACAATTCTTTTGACAACTATGTGAAAGCTATAGAACCCCAGGAGCTCTGTAGGGTTTTTGAAAACCCTCTCTTCTTTAACAATTATTTTGAAAACTATGTGGGGGTTTCCCAAAATAGGGGACCCTAATCTAGTACCCTAAATGGTAGGATCCTTATTATAAGGACCCCAAAATAAAGTACCCCCAATTTTCGGAAACTCCCATGTTAAAACTACAGAATCCCCGGAGCTCTGGACACCAAACCACGCGGCGGTCATGAAGAGATAGCGCTGGCATGGAGGATCCTCACCTCGCCAACAGGACTGTGAGGTTCCGGGCTTAGGGTTTAGGGTTTAGTATACAAGTTTTATAGGCTTCGGGATTTGAACACCACAGTAAGGCTAACGAAAACGAGAAAGTGATGACGATCAGCGCCGTCAGAATCATCAGAAGCGACCTTAATACTCGAATCAAATAAACCATAATCAACACCAGCACTCTAATGTTCTCCATGTAACACCGTGCACATTCTCGCCCCAGCCCTACTCCTTCCAGTGCTGGAGGCACGCCGGCTGAGATCCAGGCAGAGATTCAGAGGCGGAAAATAGCCTGGGCATCTTTGGAGCAGTATGAAATGAAATTGAGGTTTAGTGTCCATGGACTCGGAGCTTGATGCTTTTCCTTTATGGGCTTACTGAAGGCGTCTATCAGACTATCACTTGGGGGGTAGGCTGGCGGCCTGCGATTTCATCGCTTGATCCCATGTTAAGCCTTCGGGATGGGCTTCGGGAATGTTTCAGACCATCACCGGCCAAGACTGCGACACAGGAACCCACAGCCCGAACCCAACAGACCCGTCCAAAACTGTAGGCAAAGGTAATGCTGAACCCTGAGTCCAAAACCGAGTCCGGTATCCTGTAAAGCTTGACCCTGATGCCAAGACCCTACATGCCACGCCCCAAAGCCACAATAAAAACCTGAATCTAAAGATCTCAAAACTCCACATCCCTCTAGGCTCCCTTACGCATGGGTTACGGGCTTTGGCCTCGGGGTTCAGGGTGCAGCCACAGCAAATCTCCACATTTGCTCGGTACTCTACACCACCCTACATGCCTTCTCATGTGGGTGGTTGTCAAAATTATGGTCCCTTTTCGGGTCCCTATTATAATACGGCACCTATTATTTAGGGTACCCAAAAAGGGACCATAATTTTGACAACCACCCTCATGTACTGTTCCAGATTCCAGGTGCGTCCGAAGTGTAGGCCTCCGTGCGGAGTCTCCCATGGGAGTTTCCGAAAATAGGGGACCCTAATCTAGTACCCTAAGTAGTAGGATCCTTATTATAAGGACCCCCAAAATAAGGTACCCCTAATTTTCGGAAACTCCCATATCTTATAGGTTTGTGCGTGTTCTAAGTTCTGTAAGGGTTTGATAGGATTAGGTCAGGTCGGGCTTTTGCGGGCCACCCACGAAATGGATGGGAACAGCCCAGGCAGCTGGGCTGTCGGCAAGATGGAATTTGTGGTGTAAGTTTCTGGGTTTCATTACTATAAGGGTTATAAGGGGGCTCAGCTTGATGCTTCAACTCACAGGCCCCAAGCAACAGAAACACATCCGATGTTGGTACTGGTCATGCTTCACAGCAGAACCCATAGTCAAATTGACGACCACAAAGAGCCAGACGACCAATCTGAAGCTCGAAGCACCTAAAACCTCCACACCAAACATAAAACCTGGACATCCGCGGCCAGGCAACTCTGCATCGCAATGCACGTCTCCGGCACAGCGCAGTACTCCTGCTGCTGTGTGAGATGGATGTTTGAGGGTCTTGTGGCTTGGGGTTGAGCGTTCAGGGAACTCTTGAAAAGTCCAGAGGCACTGTCTAAGTAAAGTCCACGGACATATAGGACAAAAAGCCTTCAGGTCTTGCGATTTGCGGCTCCGGACACGGAAACTCAAACCAAACCCTGCGTAGCAATTGCCAGCATGTCAACGAAGAAGCCTCGCAGAAGTCGTAGCGCAGGCATACGGATCTTGAGGACCTAACTACACCGCCCGCTAAGCACTGAATTCTGAACCGAAGCCGCCCCAAATCCCACACCCTACACCCGAAGTCCCTGCAACATGCGTTAACTCATGTTCGTATTGCGCCGGTAGCTTAAATCCAAAAGCCCAAGGCGTCTCACGCTGTGAATCCCCACACACTGCCCTAAACCCTGAAGCCTACACCCGAATTTCTAAATCCTAAACCCTAACCTGAACCCTAAACCCAAAACTGCAAGAACTGAAGCCTAAACTTGAACCCTGAACCCCAAACCTGAAACCCTAAACCGGAAATCCCTAAACCCTAAACCCGAAACTCCATACCCTAAACCCGAGACTCTGAACCTCTGCAGGCCTGCGAGCTCTCTGATTGAGCATCGCCTCTGGTAGCGAGACCTTCGATCCAGCTCGGCATCCAGGCCATGACCAAGGCTATGATGATGATGATGATCATGATCATGAGAAGCAGAAGAAGACGAAATATGATAATAGCAATACTGGTGACACTACCGATGATGACGATGACGATTACGATGATGATGTTCATGACGATGCTGGTGCTGGTGCTTGTGCTGGTTATGACGATGACGACGATGATGATGCTGTTGCTGTTGATGATGATGCTGGTGCTGGGGATGGTACTAATGATGATGATGATGACGACGATATTGATGATAATGGTGACAGCGCTGATGATGCTGATGATGAAGATGAAGACGAAGATTAATATTAAGATGCTGATGATGATGATGATGCTGGTGATGCTGCTGGTGATGCTGCTGCTGATGCTGATGCTGATGCTGATGCTGATGCCGATGCTGATGCTGATGCTGACGATGGTGATGATGCTGATGATGATGATGACGATGACGCTGGTGCTGGTGCTGGCGATGATGATGACGATGACCGAAGGACGATGACACGAACATACACCTGCCTGCCTAGGCTTGGCGCACCGTAGAAGGAAAAAGGCCCACAGTGCACCTATCCTTCGTGCGTACTCCCAGAACGATAATGACGATGGTGATGATGATGACGTCGACGGCAATGGAATCTGGCAGGAGATGGTGCTATGCTCCCCTGAATTTCTTGCTTGTGCTGTTGCCCTGGTGTCAGTGGTTCTGGGTCTGTGGCCGATGGTGTGATTCTCCAGGTCAACGACCTTGGCGGGCTGCTCGAGGGCTATGGTATCGAGTTTAGGATATGAGTTCAACTTGGGGTCCTTCTTGACGCCAAGAAGGTACGCAGCTTGAACAGGGAACCTTGATTTAGAGAAACCCCATCAAAGGCTTTGCTGCCGCAAACAGCATACAGGGCATGCAAGACTTTCATGCATGGAACAGAAGAGTAGGACCCTTTCATGCTGGGACAGCTTGAGGGCATGAGGAAACTCAGAAACTCAATTCTTCATTAAGCACAACCCCCAGAACTTCTCCAAAGCCGCGCTTTTGTTTTTCTTGCATGGGACAATTGACCCAAGACTGCTACTAAGCCCCTACATCCTGAACCCCCAAATCCCGAAACCGTAATCCCCAAAGCTCGAAAATCCCAACTTACAGGAAATCTCCCCGGGAATGTCGCCAGATAGAGCGCTGCAGCAACCATCGAGCCAAAGGCAATGTGAGAGTACCTCTCCAAACCGTTTTGGGCTTGGGGTTGGAGTTTTCGGGACCGTGTGAAAATCCGGAGCTTCGGATCTGGTAGAGCTATGTTGGGTTTGGCTTTTAGGGTTTAAGGTTTAGGGTTGAGAGCATCTCTTTTGGTGGGGTACAGAGTTTAGGCTTTCGCTCGGTGGTAGGTATTGTTAGGAGTTCTTGTTGCGGATCGGTGGGTTACGGCAAGCCATTCCTAATAGCCAGTTCCCTTTCGGGCCTGCCCGACTTTCTCAGCCTGGGGTCCGCAAGGTAGTGATCCGGTCATACCAAAGAGCAGGGTAATATAGGGGCTTAATTTCAATAGCTACCAATACTGATTTTTGGGGGTTTCTTATTATAACTCATAGTATAGTATGCCCACAAACCCTATTCAAATTGATAAGGCCCCCAAGAATGAGATCGTTCTTTCGTGTGGAGGCCATTTTCGGCCCGAGGCTGAAGCACGACACCTTGAAAGCCAGAGCTCTGATCTGATACCGACCCCATCACCACCACCGCCACCACCACCACCACCACCACTATACTATCGGGGCCTTAATAATTAGAATAGGGTTGTGGGGGCCCAATATACTATAATTATAACAAGGAACCCCCGCAATAGTATTGGTAATTAATTTGGCCCCTATGTTATATGCGAGGACGACGACGACTCAATGACCGCACGTGCTCAAGGCAGTGATACATGTGACATGTGCCTGCGCTCATACTCCTGCTATCACTAAGGCTACCCAACCTCCAGCAGCCCCAAGAGAACACTACGAGCGCACATCATGTCGGCCGGAACGTGCTCCGAGTTCGTGTCCTGCAACTCTCTTGCCAACACAGCGGGCTGCTAACTCTGCAGCCGAAACCTTCTACCACGGCCTAGGGCTTTTGGACAAGTCTGGGGTTCGAGACCTGAGGTTTGGCCGAGGGTTGATGACCTCGGTGTTGGTCATCATGGTGTGTTAAGATACGTCATAAGATACGTCATGAGTTTCAACAGAAGCGTTGAAGTGAACGTGGAGTGCTCGGACTGAGAAGACTACGACGACTTCTGAACCTTTTGCTGCTGCTGCTGTTGGGCGAACCCCAAGCCTGCATCAATTGAATGTGCTGTCAATGCCCCTGGTTGCACGGTTGTGGGAGCGGTCGGAATGGGCCGTATTCTTTTGCCAACATCGGTGCACTGCCATGGAAGCGGCCGAGGTGCATTCTGTTGGATCGCCTAGTATCCTTGTGTGGTAGACATGTATGCGAAATACCAGCATGTGTGAGGTTGTGGATGTGGTCGGCGTGGATGTTACCAGTTGGGCAACATGTATTTGCTCGTAAGATGAAGGGGGCGATGCGGGTGAAGGAGATATTGTTCTGGCTGCTGCCCCGAGCATTGCTGCCGCTCCACTGCTTCGAACTCCTACGACTATACTACAACTGCTACTGCTACCACCGCCACTTCCACTACCACTGCCAGTACTGCTACTACCACTACCCATACTGAATACTACTACACACTACTTCGTAGACATCGGCCCTGAACATTGAGTTCGTCGCTCCCAGTCCTGTCTCGCCAGGCAGAGGAGCTCGACCCCAGTCTCGTTCCTCCCGGTGCAAGGCGCTTGGGGCTTCATACCGGGGTCTTATTGATGAGACTAGGGTTTTGGGGTATGTTGTACTAGAGCTATGGAAAGGAGCCCTTTTGTAAGCATTCAAGTTTCTAGCTGCTTGGGGCTTCGGGTTTAGGGTCGACTCTGTGGGCTCAGTTCTGGGACGGGTGTACATCGGTATTTATGGAGCTTATAAACGGTCATGAAACCCTTGTAGAACCCTTGTACAGCCCAAACGAAACCATCTTGAAACCCAATATCGGCCACAACGCCGACGAGCTTGAATCCTTAACTCTAGCCGCTGAAGGTTCTAAACGATGATTCGAAAACGTGCACGGGAAAGCTCGTCGGATCATTGGAGTCCAGCTTGACCCAAGACGCTCTACGCGACAAGGAAGTTTTAAACCCTAAAGAAGCCTTCCTTATGTGCCCTCCGACAAGGGCGTCCTGAAAACGAGGCGCTCCAATGCAAGCGTCACTTCTGGAGGAGAAGGCCTCAAGCATCATTTTCTGCATGTTAAGGGTGTGCAGCTTAGGGTTCTCAGGGTTTCATTGGGTTTAGGGTTGTCAAGGATTCATTAGGGTTTATTCGGCCTGGTACAGTGGCATGAACAAAACGGCCTGAACAGCTAGAGTTAGTTACATACCTTAAATGCAAAAACAAAACAAGCCTAAGCAAAACTGCTCCAATCATTCAGGCCTGCTCCTTGCTTACAAGGTTTTGTTGCTGAGGATGTAAACTTCAACAAGAATACCCTCGGGCTACCGCCCCAAACCTCAAGCCGTTTTCGTATAGTAACATAAAAGGAACAACTCCCAAAGTTTGCTTTTGTGGCAAATACAGGAAATCCCAAAGCCAAAATTTTTGGATTTGGCGCATGGGATTCCGAAGCTTTTGCTGGGGTTTGAGGCACTGATGGGTGAGGAATCAGGATGAGGCTTGGGAGTTTGGGGTGAGACTCGCCAAGATCGGTTTCGCCATACTTTTGGGAGAAGTGCCAAATAGAGGGCCTTGCCTGACAGCTGGCGCGTAGCGGTTTCGTCGGGAAGAGGTCATGCGAATCAAAAAGGATACAACTCTGGAATGCAGCAGAATAGAAATGACCTGTAGAAATGGCAAACAGCCGAAAACTCTAGTGTCAGAGCCTGAACCACCAACCTGCCCACGCCCGGAAACCCGCACACGGCACAAGAGAAACAGGAGACACCCTTAAACCCTACACACGACTCGGATGCTGAGGACTTCGGTACCCACCACTCAACTTCAATATAGAAGCTTGACGTTTACGGTCGATCACAGCCTTGAATCAGAACAACTTTGACCACAACACTAACTCACATATCCCGTTCCTTCAAACCCGAAAACGAAAAGCCTGCACCCCTGAATCATTGAATCCTTGGAAAGCCGACGTCTCAAGACCTACGCCCTTCGTGGCGAAGCCCTAATGCCCGAAAATCCGACAGCCCTCTTCACCCTCGTACGACCACCCCTAACCAAATTTCTAAACCCCTGAAGTCCTTATGACCCCTCATCGAACCTTTGTAGAATGCCTTTAAACCCCATTAGACTACTAGTGCCCAAAACCCTGGCACCAAGTCAGAGTCCCGGGCTCTGACTGGTCTTGGAGGCTGAAGGTAAACACTGGCCTCGAAGTTCAGACCCTAACACTTCCCGTTAGTGAATTTAAAGGGGTTGCTGTCTGAGTTATTATGCAAAACGGGTTTACGATAAGGATGACTGCAAGGGTTCTGTGAAAGCCTGGAGATGTTTGGTATGGCTTTATACCACAAAATAGAAATTTTGAAGTTTTGGGCATTCGGATTGAGGATTACGGGCTTCTCCTTGAGGATCTAAGGCAATACGGGATTAAGGCTGTTTCCGAATTGTCAAAGAGCGACCCTGCGCAGCAGCTTCTGCCGGCATAGCCGTGTCTTTTGTGTTCTGGACGCGGCGCTGCTGCGCTCCTATATAGCTTGGAATCCCGACGATTCTGCACATGGCATGCTGCGTGCGAGACTTTTTCCAGACGGAGAGCAGGAGAGCAATCTCTTTGCGCAGCTCGATATTGCCACTTGAATCCAGGCCGAAACCGGACTTGAACACCTCTCTCATGGTTTGGCCTGTCTCCGGCAAGCCCCCGAACATCCGCAATGAATGCGCACCAACATCGTTGAAAACGCAACTCACACTCAGCATTGGGAGGAGTCCACAAGCATTGTTAGTCCCACGGAAAAGGCACGCGGTTTTCTCTACTGGTGGGTGCGGCCACGCTTCCACGTGATGCAGCTACTGCCGTCTCTGGATATGCGGCCAGTTGGCCTTGCCGAACCACTTGTCCTCGCCAATGGTTGCACGAGGCAAACCCAACTTGGAGTCCCCGAGCTTGTGGGGTGCTGCCTTTGGCCCAGAGCATTACGCTGTTTACGAGGCCCCCGAATGCTTAACAAGCCAGGACAATATGTCTTGTAGACTTGCAGCCCCACAGGGATGGGGGGACGCCTGCTGCAGGGTCCATCAGGCCAGAATCCCTTCAAAACATACGGAGAACCTCCTTCGATTTTGACAATGGCGAGGCCACGAGGCCCAGCATCCTCCAGGGCCAGCATTTCCTGCAGGAGTCTTGCAGGGCATCACGAGGAGCAAGGATCAGAATCGGAGCAAGGAAAATCAGATTATTCTAGTCAGTCGTCAGCCAAACAAGGTGACATGTATGTGTATGCGTGTAATTAGACGAAAAAAAAAATATATATATATATATATATATATATGATCCCGGTTCGGCCGTCCCCCCCCCCTCCCCCCCCCAATGGNCTGTGGTGTGGTGTGGTGGTGGGTTGCTTCCCTCCCCCCCCTGTGGTGTGGTGTGGTGTGGTTGTGGGTTGCTTCCCCCCTCCCTGTGGTGTGATGTGGTTCGGGTGTGGGCTTTGGTGGTTCCCCCCCTTCGGTGGTGTGGGTTGGGTGGTTCCCCCCTGCATGTTTGGATCTGCTTGGGGTGTTTGGCAAACCCATGCTCATGATGATTTTGATGATGATGATGATGATGATGATGACGATAATCATGATCATCATTATCACAATCATCTTAGTGTTTCTTTGGTTGGTCGTCGGGTATCTTCTGCCCACGTGCCTGCTGACGATTATCGCNACGATCTTTGTGACAGTTGTCGCTTTGGGGCAATCGGAATAGGGTTGCAATGGGTCAACTGTCACAGGGATCGGGCCTGTCAGGGAACGTGGTCCACGTGACTGCTGCCTTGTTTGAGATCCTCATGTCGGAGTCCTCTTTCGGAAATGTCTACAGTCACATGAGACACGATCCTCGTGACAGTTGATGGCTTTGGCTTTGGCACCCTCACGGGAGAGTCGTGCCTGAAAAATGTGCACNTCCTCGTGACAGTTGATGGCTTTGGCTTTGGCACCCTCACGGGAGAGTCGTGCCTGAAAAATGTGCACTGTCACACGGATCGGGCGTCTTGGGACGCGATCCTCGTGACAGTTGTCGCTGTTGGAGCCCTCATGTGGAAAACGTGTGCACAGTCATACAGATTCGGCTTGGGGAGGGTGGGGGGGGGAAATAGTCCCTACTACAACCGGAACCCCCATACCACAACCAGAAGCCCGATACCACAACCAGAAATTGGACCCTACTACAACTGAGCAGTTATTTACCCAAAACAGGTCCCTAGTACAACTGGAACGTGTTCTTTGTCCAGTTTAGGGTTATTGTAAACCCTATTATCTACTATAGATCCTAGCTNCCCTACTACAACTGAGCAGTTATTTACCCAAAACAGGTCCCTAGTACAACTGGAACGTGTTCTTTGTCCAGTTTAGGGTTATTGTAAACCCTATTATCTACTATAGATCCTAGCTCACAGAAATCCCTGAAGAACTCAGTAATTAAGGGGTTGGGACAAGGGTTTACTCTCAAAGCGGTCTGTCGTTTAGGGTTTTACTCACTGAGGGCTCGTTGTCGTCTGGTTGTATGGGGCATGG
>BGNK01001526.1:0-40000 GCA_003297005.1 Symbiodinium sp. clade A Y106
GCAAGTTGTGCCTTATCGCCACGAACGATTGTGCCTTGAGCCACGAACGATTGTGCCTTGAGCCACGAAGGTCATTAAAGTTTAGACTATCATATGAAAGAGAGGTTTAGGGTTTAGGGTTTAGGGGTTTAGGGTTTAGGGGTTTAGGGTTTAGGGGTTTAGGGTTTAGGGTTTAGGGGTTTGGACTTCCGGAGGGGTCTAGGATGTAGGTGGTTAAGATTTTTGGCTACTGTCAAGACTCTTGAAGTTCTCATGTATGTCATGTCAGCAGTGGTGTCATTTTTGGACCTCAAACCCACAAACCCCCCTCCAAACCCCCAAACCCCCAAACCCTAATCCCCACCCCAGGCCCCAAACCCCTAAACCCTAGGCACCTAAACCCCTAAACTAAACCCGAATCCCTAAACCCTAAACCCCAACCCCCAAACCCCAGAAAGCCCCAAGCCCCTAATCTCTAAACCCTAAATACCCACGGCAGTTTGAAAGGAGCCTCCAAAGCCCTACTTGGAGGATCAGGGGACTTAGTAAGTAAGGTTATAAGTCCCCTAACTGGGGTTATTAAGTAATTATAAGTATAGTTACCTTAGTTATAACCCTAGTTACTAAGTCCCATGATCCTTTAAGTAAGCTTTGAAATACCTAGCCGACTCCTAAAGGTCGACTCCTAAACCCCTAAGCCCCTCAACCCCCAAACCCCGAACCCAAAACCCGCAAACACCCGAAACCTGAAGCCTAAACCCCCAACCCCCAAGCCCTAAACCCTAAACCCCGAACCCCCCTAAGGCTGAAGCCCTCAAACCCTAAACCCTACTTGGAGGGGCAGGGGACTTAGTAAGTAAGGTTATAAGTAGGGTTATAGTTGGGGTAGCTCCATTTAGGGTACTAATAACTCTACTTTTAACCTACTTACTAAGTCCCTCCAAGTAGTACCCTAAACCCTAAACCCTAAACCCTATAAAGATCCCTTTAAGGAACCCCATAGATCCCTTTAAGGAGCCCTTTAAGAACCCTTACTAAGCCCCCTCTGCCCCTCCAAGTAGGGTCCCCCATTTTCGGAAACTCCCTAAACCCTAAACCCTTTGTAGAACCCGTATAGATCCCTTTAAGGAACCCTTTAAAGGAACCGTAGGGTCCCCTATTTTCGGAAACTCCCACTAATCTCTAAACCCACACCCCAAAACCCCCAAAGCCCCCCCCTAAACCCCTAAACCCCTAGCCCCTAAACCCCTAAACCCCCTAAACCCCTAAACCCCTAAACCCCTAATCCCCTAATCCCCTAAACCCTAAACCCCTAATCCCCTAAACCCTAAACCCCTCGAAGCCCGTAGACTCTGAGGTCCGGTCTGCTGCCAGCTTCTTCTTCGTCTCCTGGTGCCAGTCTGACAGGATGCCGCGGGGTTTTAGACTTGGGAGTTTCCGAAAATAGGGGACCCTAGGGTTCCTTTAAAGGGTTCCTTAAAGGGATCTATACGGGTTCTACAAAGGGTTTAGGGTTTAGGGAGTTTCCGAAAATAGGGGACCCTACTTGGAGGGGCAGAGGGGACTTAGTAAGGGTTCTTAATGGGCTCCTTAAAGGGATCTATGGGGTTCCTTAAAGGGATCTTTATAGGGACCCTAATATAGTACCCAAAATAGTCTTAAATTAAAATAGTAGGATCCTGATCATAAGGACACCCAAATAAGGTACCCCTAAATTTCGAAAACCCCCACTTGTTTTATCAAGACAGTGGGTTCAGATTTAGGTCGGGTTCGGATGAGCCTTTAGGGATTAGGGTTTTTGGGTTTTAGCCTTTGGTTCACTGTGGGTTTAGGGTTTCCGGGAATTGAGTTTAGGATTAACGTAGGGTTTCAGGTTTGTCTTGTCTTGCTTCTGCCCTACAATCCCTTATCCGACAAGAAGAACCAACGGGGTTTTGGTGGCTACCACTCAGACTCTACCAGGCCCTAGAAACGCATGACCTCCAGAATCCTTCTAGAACCCTTGTAAGAAACCCTAAACCCGAAACCCTAAAGAACTAGAAGACAAGTGGCCCGAAAGCATGATTAGCCATGAGTGTTGGAGCTAGGTAAAGTCACGGAGTCGAGTATATAAAGTCTTAGAGGGCAGTGCATAGAATCAAGTACATAGAGTCATATAGTCTAGTGCGTGGATGCTTAGACTAGAGTCATAGAGTCAAGTACATAGAGTCATGGAGTCATAGACTCGAGTGCATAGTTAGCATAGAGTCATAGAGTCAAGTACATAGAGTCATATGTATTTCAATCTGTGTACTTCTCTGAAGGGCTTCGCACGGAAGCACCCTTCGCGATGCTTTCGGGAAATCATTGGCCACGAGTGTCGGCGCCGTCCCTGTGAAGGGTTGCAAATTTCGCCTCAGTGCGCATCAAAAGTAGCAACTTTACCTAGCGTTCGTGCCTTCGACCACGCCAATCCGTGTGGAGGGTTGCAAATTTCGCCTCAATGCGCACCAAAAGTAGCAACTTTACCTCGCGTTCGTGCACTCGACCACGCCAATCCCTGTGAAGGGTTGCAAATTTCGCTTCAATGCGCATCAAAAGTAGCAACTTATGGAGCGCAAGCACGACTCGACCACGCCAATCCCTGTGAAGGGTTGCAAATTTCGCTTCAATGCGCATCAAAAGTAGCAACTTTACCTCGCGTTCGTGCGTTCGACCACGCCAATCCCGGTGAAGGGTTGCAAATTTCGCCTCAATGCACATCAAAAGTAGCAACTTTACCTAGCGTTCGTGCGTTCGACCACGCCAATCCCTGTGAAGGGTGCAAATTTCGCCTCAATGCACATCAAAAATTGCAACTTTACCTAGCGTTCGTGCGTTCGACCACGCCAATCCCTGTGAAGGGTTGCAAGTTTCCAATCCCTGTGAAGGGTTGCAAATTNTGCGTTCGACCACGCCAATCCCTGTGAAGGGTTGCAAGTTTCCAATCCCTGTGAAGGGTTGCAAATTCGTGCACTCGACCCGCCAATCCCTGTGAAGGGTTGCAAAGTGCGTGCACTCGCCACGCCAATCCCTGTGAAGGGTTGCAAAGTGCGCCGCACAATGTGTCACTTTACCTCGCGTTCGTGCGTTCGACCCCGCGAATCCCTGTGAAGGGTTGCAAGTTGCGCCGCATACTTTGTCACTTTACCTCGCGTTCGTGCGCTCGACCCCGCGAATCCCTGTGAAAGGTTGCAAAGTGCGTATGGCGATGTGTCACTTTACCTCGCGTTCGTGCGTTCGACCACGCGAATCCCTGTGAAGGGTTGCAAGTTGCGCCGCACAATGTGTCACTTTACCTCGCGTTCGNGCAAAGTGCGTATGGCGATGTGTCACTTTACCTCGCGTTCGTGCGTTCGACCACGCGAATCCCTGTGAAGGGTTGCAAGTTGCGCCGCACAATGTGTCACTTTACCTCGCGTTCGTGCGCTCGACCACGCGAATCCCTGTGAAGGGTTGCATTCCCGATCGATGGGGATGGTGCCACCCCGGCTATAAAAGAAAGATTAATATACCGAGANTTCGTGCGCTCGACCACGCGAATCCCTGTGAAGGGTTGCATTCCCGATCGATGGGGATGGTGCCACCCCGGCTATAAAAGAAAGATTAATATACCGAGATAGAGTTTGAGTATAGTAGAATGTATAGTAGAGATATAGAGTCATTAGAGTCTATAGAGTCATAATAGAGTAGAGTCATAGAGTCTATAGAGTCATAGAGTCATAGAGTCACAGAGTCACAGAGTACTAGAGTCACACTAGAGTCACATGGAGTCAAGTGCATCACTTCACTCTGTGTACTTCACCCTATGTATCTTCTCTGCGGGGCTCCGCACGGAAGAACCCTTCGCGATGCTTTCGGGAAAAAACTCTAAACCCTAAACCCTAAACCCCCCCTCCAAAAAAACCTAAACCTAAACCTCCTGCCAGGGCCAGACTCTTCCTTGCTTGGGCTCTCGCAGATGATGCTGCAGCAGGACCCAGGGCCAGACCTTCCTAAGGTGGTATATGGTTTAGGCCATATGGTATATGGTATATGGTATATGCTATATGGTATGTACCATATGGTATATGGTATACGGTTCATACCATATGACAGGGCCGGACAGGCGGATTTACTCAAGGCTTTCCTTTAAAGGAAACCCTGAGTTCCTCTCTTCATTTATGGCTTCCTTCCAGGGTTTCGAATCGGCTTCCTGAAAGGTTTCCTTGCAGGGCTTCCTTTCCGGCTTCCTTTAGGGTTTAGGGTTTAGGGTTTTCTAAAAGGGTTTCCTTTGCATGCTATCTAGAAGGGTCTCTGCAAGGGCTGGTCCCTCAACCCTACTTGGAGGGGCAGGCGACTTAGTAAGTAGGTTGTAGGTAGAGTTATAAATACCCTAAATGGAGTTACTCTAATCAGAACCCTACTTGTAACCGACTTACTAAGTCCCCTGGCCCTCCAAGTATCTAGAAGGGTCTCTGCAAGGGCTGGTCCCTAAACCCTAAGCCCAAAATCCTAAGCCTCATACCCTGGACGGTATAGGTCGGGGTTTCTCTGCGGCTTCTTGGTTCTGTGCTTGTTCTATGGGGGCTCTTGAAGGCTTCTATAGACTTTCTATATCGGGGTTCCTTAACGGTCCTATGGGGTTCTTTAGGAGTTCGATAGGGGTTCGAGGGACGGTTTAGGGTTTAGGGTTTGGCAACCTGTTTGCTGGATTGCTGCATCTCCGAAGGAGAAGTAGGACTTGGGGTTTAGGGTTTTGGCTACTTGTACACAGCATCATTAATAATTGTAATAGTAAAATAATGATAGTAGTAACTTCAATAACAATAGTAATATAAAGCTAGTTTTTTCTTGATAGACTGAGCTCGGCCTCTCGCGATTGTGGAAGCGGTTTCAAGACTATGTGCCAGGAAATTTCGGAAGGCTCACATTTCTCACGTGGCTGCGTGTCCTACCTCGTGCATGTGGGAATGTCCTTCTGCCGAATGTTTGTGTGCATGGACGAGGCGGCTGGCGGCTTAGGTGTCTCACCCAAGGTCCTCTACAGGTTCCATGTTTCTTGAGGATGCTGATGTCTCGTTTTGCACGGGCTTGCCACCACATTCAGGTGACTCCACTAAAGCCCCAAAATGCTCAAACCTTGCCATAGAGCCCCAACTCCCCAACACCCTAACGACCCCCTTGTTTTGCAACCCCCCGATGCGACCGGGTTGCGCATTGCTATGATGAGCTTGATTTTTTCGGTTGAGCATTGGGATTCATGACATGGGCTCTGTGCAAGCAGTTCCGTGGAACCGTCAAGAGATTATATCCTGCGTGGTGTTTGTGCAATTCACGCCAGTCCTGAACGGATGCATCATGATGCATCTTGGGGAGGTGTTTGTGTCACTTGTGCTTTGGGCTGGGTTCCAATCGCTCCTGTTTTACTCATAAGGACCTGTAGGGTAGGGGGAAGGGGGGTAGGGGGCCTTAATACCTATGATACTGTAGTAAGGACTTAATTAGGCCTTTTTAAGGAAGTATAGTCCCCTACCCCCTTTCCCCCAAGTTTCCCCCTACCCCCCTAAGGGTCCCTATGATGTACGTATCGTGGTGAGGATTCCGAAACCTCAAACCCGATTCAACAAATTCCGAAGCCCGAAAGCTTAAACTACAAGCCAAAATCTCTACAGCCCCTGAAACCGGAACCCAAAACCTTGAGCCTTACTTAAAGGATCATGGGACTTAGTAGCTAGGGTTATACATAAGGTAACTATACTTGTAATTGCATAAAGCCCAACTAGGGTACTTATAACCTTACTTACTAAGTCCCCTGATCCTCCAACTGTTCTACTACTACTTAAAGGTGCATGGGACTGAGAAACTAGAGCTATAAACTAGGTGGCCATACTTACATTTTCTTGTTAACACACAGACCTTACTTACTAAGTCCCCTGATCCTGCAGGTAGACGCCACCAAAGCCTCCCAAAGCCTGTAATATAGGGGCCTTCATAATTGCCTATACTATTTTCGGGACACTGACCCGAAAACCCTGAAGCAAAAATATATAAAAACCTTACCCTATTCCCTCAAGGCCCGACCCCTACACCCTGAACACTAAACCCCGAGTCCTTCAACCCCGACCCCCAACGAAGCCCTGGCCAGGATTTTCTGTTGGCAAATCCTCTGGCACAGCTGCCGTGCAGACCTCGATATCTTCCTTTAAGGCTTCCTGTGAGAGATCCTTCAAAGGGGTTCTTGGAGGGTTGGACTTGAAGGGTTCCATTGAAGGCACCCTTAATGGATCCCTGAAAGGAACCCCTAAAGGATCCTTGAAAGGAACCCTTTAAAAGGACGCCCTTTAAAGGAAGCCCTTTAAAGGAACCCCCAAAGGATCCTTGAAAGGAACTCTTTAAAAGCACCCTTGCAAGGAAGCCCTTTGAAGGCAGTCCTTTAAAGGAACCCCCAAAGGATCCTTGAAAGGAACTCTTTAAAGGACCCTTGAAAGGAAGCCCTTTAAAGGAACCCCCAAAGGATCCTTGAAAGGAACTCTTTCAAAGGACCCTTGAAAGGAAGCCCTTTAAAGGAAGCCCTTTAAAGGAACCCCCAAAGGATCCTTGAAAGGAACTCTCTAAAAGGACCCTTGAAAGGAAGCCCTTTAAAGGAAGCCCTTTAAAGGAACCCCCAAAGGATCCTTGAAAGGAACTCTTTAAAAGGACCCTTGAAAGGAAGCCCTTTGAAGGAAGTCCTTTACAGGAGCCCTTACTTGGAGGATCATGGGACTTAGTAAGTAAGGTTATAAGTCCCCTAATTGGGGTTATAAGTAATTATAAGTATAGTTACCTTATTTATAACCCTAGTTACTAAGTCCCATGATCNCTTACTTGGAGGATCATGGGACTTAGTAAGTAAGGTTATAAGTCCCCTAATTGGGGTTATAAGTAATTATAAGTATAGTTACCTTATTTATAACCCTAGTTACTAAGTCCCATGATCCTATAAGTAAGGGTTCCTTTCAAGGCACTTTCGAGCTTCAGGGCGGTGTTCGTCTCGAGGTTCCTGTTCAGGCTTCCTTTGCGGTTTAGGGTTTAGGGTTGAGGGTTTAGGGTTGAGGGTTTAGGGTTGAGGGTTGAGGGTTGAGGGTTAGGGTTGTGGGTTTAGGGTTTAGGGTTCAGGGTTGAGGGTTTACCCAAAGAAGGATCCAGCCGCCAAAAGAGGCGCTGTGCAGTTTGTGAGTTTGGGGTTAGGGTTCCCAGAGACTCCAATATCCCTTAATCAAGGAATATACCTTAAATCATATCAGGGGTCCTACTTTAACTTAATTTAAGGTATATTCCTCAATTAAGGGATATTGGAGTCTCTGGGTTTAGGGACGGAGTAAATACTAATACTATTCCTACCGGTTTCTGAATCAAAGCATAGTATGCTGAAATCCAAACCATGTTCGAATCATGAAGACCCTTACCTTTGTTTTTGTGCCAAGGTTCCATCTTTATTGCATCCCTGAAGGGGCCTGTCAAACTGGAGTCGATATCGCAAGATTCGAGCCGGCTTTGTTTATGGGTTCTGGGTTTAGGGGTTCTGTAAGGGCCGGTAAAGGTTCTGTAATCTTCGGAGGGGGTGTACAAGGGCTCTATAGGGGAATGGTGTCTGGCGAAGTCGTGCGGTTTTGATCCTTCTGCTGGGTTCGTGTTACGGAGTTCAATTTAGTTCTATTGTGATATATGGTGTCCTTATTATGGTAAATTCGGATAAGTTCCTTGACAAGAACCCTCAACCCGAAACTCCGAGGGCTCTAAACCCTACTTGGAGGGCCAGGGGACTTAAGTAAGGTTATAAGTAGGGTTATAATTGGGGTAACTCCGTTTAGGGTACTTGTAACTCTAATTATAACCTACTTACTAAGTCCCCTGCCCCTCCAAGTAAAGAAAGCTCAAAACCCCAAACTTTTATACCCGGAAACAAGAACCAGGTCTCAAAAGCTCCGTACCCACTACAGTCTAGGTTCAAGGAACCCGTTATTCTAACCATGAAGCCCCCTAGAATAAGCCCCCATGATTATATACCCCTTATATAAGGACCCAGACAAGAAACCTTATTCTAATGATTAAAGGCCCCCATATGAGAGACCTTTGGCCAAGATTTCGAGCTGAGCAGTTGTCTGGCTTCGGAGCCGACCCGTCGGGGGCCCTGGCTTAGGGCTTTTTGCTCAGGGCTTTGGGTTTTTGCTCCAGGGCTTAGGTTTGGGGCTGAAGGCTTTAGGGCTTAGGGGTTTAGGATTTAGGGTTTAGGGGTTTAGGGTTTAGGGGTTTAGGGGTTTAGGGTTTAGGGCTTAGGTTTTGGGTTTAGCGTTTAGGGCTTTGGGTCTCGATGTCAGCCTCTGCAACACCAAGCATGGGTCTGATGCACAATTCGTATTGCGTTCCTGTGCCAAGTTTTCGACGATGTATTCAGCGGCACATCCTTGAGAGAGCGAGCCGTGACATAAACCCGAAACACCCCAAAACCATGAGCTACGAAGGTTGTCGCCGACCGCGGGCATGGCCCAGATGATGCCTCAGGCATGCGCTGTTCCAGTTTGGGATTATCAAGCCGGTAGACTCGTGTAATCTAGGGAAAGCCAGCATTGGGATATCCCCAGAGAGCCCAATACCCCCTAATTAAGGAATACACCGTAAATTATAAGGGGATTCATATTATGATTTAAGCTACATTCCTTAATTAAGGGGTCTTGGGCTTTCTGGGTCCTACTCTTTTGTCCCTGCATATTTTACTAGCATTACAGACCCCAAGCCCATGATTACTTGGCGGGGCAGGGGACTTGGTAAGTAGGTTACAATTGGGGTACCTCCATTTAGGGTACTTATAACTCTACCTATAACCTACTTGCTAAGTCCCCTGCCCCTCCAAGTATGGATCCGCATAAAGCAAGACCCTTCGCAAGGGGCACCGAAACCCTGGCATCGAAACCCTAGATGCTAAACCGCCCTACTCGGAGGATCCAGGGGACTTAGTAACTAGGGTTATAAATAAGGTAATTCTACCTATAATAATTACTTATAACCCCAATTAGGGGACTTATAACCCTACTAAGTCCCCTGATCCTCCAAGTAGGTGGGTTCTGACCGGGCTCGACTGGACGAAAAAGGTCTTCAAATAATATAGGGGCCTTAATAATTACCTACACTATTTTGGGGGTTCCTTATGATAATTATAGTATAAAGGGCCCCAAAACCCTATTCTAATTATTAAGGCCCTTATATTACAATATAAACCCAAGACCCTAGCGGCAACTCTAAACCCGAACCCCTGACCCTTGATCTCTAACCCCCAGCCCGTTAACCCTGAATCCTAAACCCTAAGCCCTCGTCTGAAACAGACGTTCTGGACTCCTTAGGCGGACGGAAAAAGGCGTTCACAAAAAAAACCCTAAGCCCTAACCCGCCGCCAAGTGACGCGATGTGCCAGGTTCCCTGCGAACTGCGGGACTTCATGTCCCAGCTCCCTGAGGTCCACATACTGGGGTTTGCGGTTGAGGGTTTGGGGTTTAGGATTTAGGGTTTAGGGTTGAACAGGTTCAGGGTTTGGGGGTTCAGGGTTTAGGGTTGAACAGGTTCAGGGTTTGGGGGTTCAGGGTTTAGGGTTGAACAGGTCCAGGGTTTAGGGTTGAACAGGTTTAGGGTTGAGGGTTTAGGGTTGTCAAGGCTTAGAAGTTAGGGCTTAGGTAGGGTTGGTGATTTGGAGCTTGGAGAGCAGCTGGGGTCGGGTGGGGCTCGTCATTTTCGCGTTGATGCGAAGCTGCGTCGACTCGTAAAGCTCGGATGGGGTTTAGGTTTAGGTTTTTCTTTCTGGGCTTTTGGGTTTAGGGTTTAGGGTTTTTCTTTTTGGGCTTTTGGGTTTAGGGTTTAGGGTATGGGGTTTAGGGTTTATGGGTTCGAGAGCATCTGTTGCGGGGCCGCGAGGTGTCCCATCCTCTGTCGGGGCCCCAGCTGTTTTGAGCTGAGGACCTCCGGCGTTGGCGTTGGGGAGCCACTTCATTTCCACTAAATCATCCTACCTAGAGACTCATACCCTAGCCCTTTTTTGGGATACCTAGTTTCATGGTTAGGATCTGTTGTATAGAAAAATAGACACCCCAAAAAAGGGGTAGGGTATGAGCCTACAGGCAAACCGTAGACCCTACACCCGTAGATCCTGTTCCCTACACCCCAAGCCTTGCTCACCTGAGGCCACCAGCACTGCAGCCGCTGCAGCAGGCACTATGAGGGTTCTCTAGGGTTTTCGGGTACTTAGTAGAGAAGCTCATAAGTACCTTGCGTGGGGTTATAAGTAAGAAAAGTTAATAACCTTCTTTACATAGCAAGTGACGATGTCCCATGGTCCCTTGAGCACGACCTGGTCCTTTGCTGCGGGCCTTTTTTCTGTTCAGGCTGGAATGGGCAGCCTCGCTCTGGATTCGCTGCAGAGGTCACAGCAAGCTCTTCAACAAATGTCACTACAGTTGACACAGACGCAGACCCCGCAGCAACAGCAGCAACAGCAGCCTTTTCAGCAGCAGCAACAGCCGCCGCAGCAGCTGCCGCTTCAGCAAATGCCACAGCAGATGCCACAGCAGATGTCACCGCAGATGCCACAGCAGATTCCACAGCAGCAAATGCCCCAGCAACAGCAAATGCCTCAACAACAACAAATGCCTCAGCAGCAGCAGATTCCTCCGCAGCAGCAGATTCCTCCGCAGCAAGCGCCTCAACTGGGGAACGTGCAGCAAGTGGCCCAGCAGATGCTTTCGCAGATGCCATCACAAACGCCTCAGCAGATGCCACTGCCCTTTGCCTGCATGTGTGTCTCTGTGTAGCAAGTTTGCTCTGCATTCGGTTACCAGCCCTCAGAGATATTTTCACAGCCAGGTGCGGAAATTAGTGCAGGTAGTTGCTGCGCGCACGTTGCTTGCAGACCAGCACGAAAAGCGCCAAACCATAAACCTTAAACCGTGAACCCTAAACCTTTACCTGGACCCCAAAAGTATGTAGAATAATAGCCTTTTATAGGTTTTGGGCCATTATTTTACCTACGTTTGGGGGTCTAGGTATAAATCTCTGCTCCTGCCAACATCTCCAGCCTTTCGCGTTGCTTCCTCCTTCAGAGCCCCTTTTGACGGAGCCCTTCTGAATCTGACTTTCAGACAACAGGGGAGCCTTGCTGTGCCGACTTCCAACTGTGGAAGCCCCAAGCAAAAGAGGCCCCCAGTGGAGTAGAGTTTAATGTAGGAAGCCGATCAAGAAACCCTGGGCCTATAACCCCAAAATTGTAGCATTCATATAAGGATCCCTAATAAAGGCCCAAGGTTTCTTAATTAGGTTCCTACATTACGGGTTTAGCGGTAAAACCCTTATAACACATCATACGACCCGTATTCCACCTTCTCAAGCCTTGATCTAGCCCTACTTAAAGGGTCATGGGACTTAGTAACTAGGGTTACAACTAAGGTAACTATACTTATAATTACTTATAACCCCAGTTAGGGGACTTATAACCTTACTTACTAAGTCCCTGGATCCTCCAAGTAAGCTCCCTTGAAAGATCCCTTATAGCAACCCCTGTAGTTCTCGGAGAAGAACCCTGAAGCGAACCCTTACAGTTCCCGCAACAGAGCACTATTAGAAAGGCTGTACAAAGACCGCAACACTGAGAGTTCGAAGGTAGAGCTAACCCAAAAAATGACACCAATGAAAGAATTTACAATACTTTGCACCTTGTAACAGTCTTTGTTACGGGCCATTATAAACGTGTATTATCAAAATATCGCAACTGTATCGGGTGGGCGAAGTATCCACAGAATACTATTCCTTCAATTTCCTTGATGTTAATGTGTTCAAGATTTAGGGTTTAGGGCTCATTGATCTTACGCCTTACTCAATAAACCACAAAAATCCAATTCTAATGGAGAACAACCTCTACACCTAAACACACACTCTAATGCCCTACAGGAAACTCTATACCCGAAAGGGCACCAAAGCCAAGCTACCCTGAACCTAAACCCCAAGCCCTGAACCTTGGCTCAAACCCCGAAAACAACAGCCGAGGCCCAATATGCAGAACTTCCAAGAGCGATCCGTTCCGCAGCAGCTGCCAATGCAGAGGCGGGTTTTTGGGTTTTGGGGTTTAGGATCCTTTCAAGGGATCTGTTGAGGGATCCTTTAAGGATTCCTATAAGGGATCTGTACTTGGAGGGGCAGGGGACGTAGTAAGTAGGTTACAAGTAGAGTTATAAGTACCCTAAATGGAGTTACCCCAATTATAACCCTACTTATAACCTTACTTACTAAGTCTCCTGCCCCTCCAAGTAGGGCTTCTATCCGGCTTTGGGGTTCTAATTCTAAGGGCGAAACCGCTGACGGTTTGGGTTTGGGTTTAGGGTTCAAGGGTGTCCTTTACGCGTGCCTGCAAGGGGTCTATGGGTCTCTCTGAGGGATCTCTGAGGGTTCAGACAAACAGAGACAGACAGCATACATCCAGACACGCCGACATGTAGACCCCTTTAGAGATCCTAAATCCTACACTCGCCCTAGACCCGAATACCCTTCTAAAACCTGTATAGAACCGCCAAGAGCCCTTTGAGGAGACCCTTATGGAGCCCTTGAAAATAAACTGCAACACCTTCATAGAACTCTGTGAAAACTATAACATCTGTTGTAGAATCCTTCAAAACAGACCGTGATGGAACACTTTCAGAAAGCCATAGATCAATCTTTAGAAACGTTCAAGCATAATCCTGATCAAAAAGCCTTATGTACACCATTCGAAAACAACCAGAACCCTTTAACAAAACTACAGCACCTTGGTAGAACCTTTTTAGAAAGCTCTGAAACCCTTATAGAACCCTTTCAAACAACCCTTCTAGATCCTTTTGGAAACCCTTAACATACCCTTATAGAACTCTTGAGACAGCCCTGATAGAAGCCTTCTAGAACCCTTAAACCAAGTTTTCAACTTAATAGGACCTTCAACCCTAAACCCTTATATGGAGCCAGCAAAAATGGCATATTCTGTCACCCTTAACCCTATTACTCTGGTGGTACCCTGAACCCTGAACCCTGAACCCTCAACCCTAAACCCTAAAACCTAAACCCTAAACTCAAAACCTTAAATCCCTAAACCGTAAACTCGAAACCCTAAACCCTAAACCCTAAAACCCTAGCAAGTAAGCCCCTACTCTAAATAATTACCTATACTATTTTGGGGGTTCTGTATTATAGTTGTAGTATAATCTGCCCCCAAACCCTATTCTAATCATTAAGGCCCCTATACTGAACCTCCCATAATACCCCTTGTAGTAACCCTTGTATAGACCCCTTTAAAAGGAACCCTTAAACGAACCCCATACCCTAAACCCAAAACCCAAAACCCTCATTCTAATTATTAAGGCCCCAATAGTCAGCCCCTTCTCTGGCTCTCAGAATGCCGTCCCCGAAGTCTGAGCCGCCCATTGCGCAGGCCGAGGGAGGGGATGGGGCGGGCTGGGGGATTAGGGGGGGGGGGGATTATTATGATTATGGGTTTAGGGTTTAGGGTTTAGGGCTTCGGGTTTAGGGGTTTATGGTTGTTTGGGGTTTAGGGTTTAGGGGTTTATGGTTTAGGGTTTAGGGAGGTTTAAGCTGTTTATGGTTTAGGATCTAGGGGGGTTTTATGGGCTTGGGGATTGGCGGTGGTTAGGGGTTGGGGGGTTTTATGGGGTTTAGGGAGTTTAGGGTTTAGGGGGGGGTTTTACGGGGTTTGGGGGATTCACGGTGTTTGGGGGTTTAGGGGGGGGTGCTTATGCGTTTGGGGATCTACCGGGTTTTTGGGGTTTAGGGTTTAGGGTTTAGGAGGGTTTAGGGTTTAGGGTTTAGGAGAGCCGGACCAATCACACAGCAGCAGTCAGGATGCAGCCAACAGACCCTGAACCCTAAACCCTAAACCTTAACCCCTGCACCCCTAAACCCCTGAACCCCTGACCACCTGAGACGTCTTCCCAGCAGATGGTAGTGTAGGAAGCTGATTAAGAATAGTAGAATTCATAGAAGGAACCTTAATAAAGGCCCAGGGTTTCTTAATCAGGTTCCTACATTAAACCCTAAACCCTAAACCCCTAACCCCTAAACCCCTAACCCCTAGCCAAAGGTTTCTTAATCAGGTTCCTACATCAGTGGAGTTCAAAGAAGAAGGGAAGCCTCAGAACCCTGAGAAAGGGCTGGCCCCCGAACCCTCAAGGCGAAAAACGGCAAGGTATAAAAAAGGGCCTTAATAAGTAGAATGGGGTTCCTTTAAGGGTTCCTTTTAAAGGGGTCTATATAAGGGTTACTATAAGGGGTATTATGGGGGCCTTAATAATTAGAATAGGGTTTAGGGGCCCATTATACTATAACTATAATGCGGAACCCCCCCCCCCCAAAAAAAATAGTATAGGTAATTATTTAGGCCCTTATAGTATAATGTAGGGTACGGAGTGGAGGGTTTCCACAGTTTTCGGGTTTAGCGTGTTCACGGTTTGGGGTTTAGGGTGTCTACAGTTTCGGGATTCCACGGTTCAGGGGTTAGAGTAGTCTAGGTAGGGCTTTGGTACATTTCATATTTTCCCTCACTGGGCTTAAGAGGATCTTATTTACTAATATT
Source organism: Symbiodinium sp. clade A Y106 (assembly GCA_003297005.1). Taxonomy (NCBI): domain Eukaryota; class Dinophyceae; order Suessiales; family Symbiodiniaceae; genus Symbiodinium; species Symbiodinium sp. clade A. Next base: position 14,612 of record BGNK01001526.1, read on the forward strand.
TTTCAAAAGCTTTAAACGCCCCACCTAGTAGTATAGACCCCCCAAAACCCTGTTCTCACGACTTTAGGGTTTGGGGTTTAACCCTGAACCCTGAACCCTGACGGTTTACTTGGAGGGCCAGGGGACTTAGTAAGTCGTTTATAAATAGGGTTCTAATTGGGGTAACTCCTTTTAGGGTACTTATAGCTCTACTTATAACCTACTTACTAAGTCCCCTGCCCCTCCAAGTAGGGTCTCTTGCCAGGACCCCGTATCGAAGCCAATCGCGGACTCGCAGAAGGAGGGGCAAGATCCGGGGGAACTCGACAGTGGGCACGAAAACCTCGTAAACTAGGGTGTTTGGGGCTTAGGGTTCAGGGCTTTGGGTGTTAGGGTTTCGGGCATAGGGCTTAGGGTTTAGGGTTTAGGGTGAGTTCGAGCAACCCCAAGCCCTAAACCGGACGAGTCAGGAGTTGCACCTGTTGCAGCAGCAGATCCAGTATCACCAGCACATGCAGTACCTTGGCGAGTCGGGGCTTGCTTTCGGCAGCGAGGAATGTTGTGTACCTGGAGGAGCAGAGGACTTAGTAAGTACGGTTACAAGTACTTCAGTTGGGGTTTGCCAGTGACGATAACTGAAACAAATTTCACTCCTAGCTACTAAGTTCCAGTAAAGGCCCAAATAATTTGTGGGGGGTTGTGGGCTCCATTCAATAGCATTTATATGGACACCATAACGAAGTCCATGTCTCCTGATAAGAACCAAAGCATTTCACGAATTAGGTTGTGTTCATCAGAGGCTGCCTTATCATTAAGCCCCTCCTCTCATTGGGAGTAGATGTGCAGTGACAATCTTCCCTGCTGTTGAGCCATCCTTGTCCGCAAACCCTAAACCCCAACCCCTGACCTACTTGGAGGGGCAGGGGACTTAGTAAGCAGGTTTTTTGGTAGAGTTATAAGTACCCTAAATGGAGTTACCCCAATTATAACCCTACTTATAGACGACTTACTAAGTCCCCTGGCCCTCCAAGTAGACCCTCAACCCCAAGCCTTCAGTTTAGGTAGAGAAAACGTCAACCCGTAACCTGAGCCCGAAACCTGAACGACAACCATGCCGGCATCAGGGGGCTCTGAACACGATAGGGGCCGGAGTACTTACTACTATTCTTCCTCACCTAAATGACTATAGTACTTATTACTATTATTCCTCATGGTTCCGGAATGACTATACTGTAGTACGCACCAAAACTCTCCGCCACGGCCCTGTATGAGTTGGGAAGACTATCCCCTTATAGGCCCTATACATTCACTCCCTAACACCCCTTCGGAAACCTTATTCCCATTCTTAAGACGTAAACTGAAAAGCCTAGAAGCCCTGTAGAAACCTGTAAGATGTACGCATCCCCAATAAGACCCAACAGAGCTTCATCAGCGGAGGCAGCAGATGCAGAAGAAGATGGAAGAGCGAATGCAGAAACTGCGGCTTGCCTGTAGGGGTTTTAGGGTTTAGGGCCTAGGATAATCTAGGAGAGTGTCAGTATATGGGGACTACAAAGGTTAAGGGTTTGTAGGGCTGGTCGAGCTCTTCGGACTTAGGGATCATAGAGTGAAGGGAAGAAGTTCAGCCTCTGGGTGTCGGAAGTTTAGGAATCCGGCCTTCTGGATATACACGGGTTCACGGCTGTTAGGGTTTAGGGTTTAGGGTTTAGGGTTTCAGTGGTTTAATGCATTGTAGTGACCTCGTGAGGACATTCTTGCCAACAAGCTCCATTAACTTAGAGCCTGAAGCGTACACGAGACATGAGGAAATCGCAGGATTTTGTCTGGCCTTCTTGCGCCAGCTTACCTTCTTTTGCTGTCCTGCGAGCAGCCAGCAACAACATGCCTCTGCTCGAAGAGCCTAGTCGAATATGTGGCAGACACAGTATCATTCATGAAGCGGTTCTCCAACACCCTAGCCCTCAGCCCGAAACCCTAAACCCCTAAGCCCTGAGCACTAGTGCCGTCTCGTAGCAGTCGCACCCTAAGGAAGGAGCTTGGCTACAATAGAGAAGTCGACAGCCAGCAGCCGCAGGCTGTAATGGAGGCCGGGCGGATTGTGACTGCGCTGTGTGCAGAAGTATGAAGAATCCGTAGAACAACTTCCTAGCAACGCTCACCTATATCTCTACGAGGCCGATATACACTCATACTGTCATACTATATACATGGTTACGCCCCGAGCCGCAAAGCAACAAATCTCTTAACTCGGCCTTAGATGGGACGCCCAACAAGGACCGCTCATATTGCAAAGCATCCAAAAGACTCCTCATAAAGCCCTAATGTAGGAATCTGATTAAGGAACCTTGGGACTGTATTAGGGTTATGTATATGAACCTTCATATTTTGGGGGTTAGGGTTTAGGGTTTAGGGTTTAGGGCCAGGGTTTCCTAATCATGTTCCTACATGGTAGAATCTGGTGTGCAACCCGATCAAGCCCCAAATGGACCCTAAACCCTAAACCCCAACCCTAAACAAACCTTAGATTCGCGACGAACGTCGAGCAGTTTAATTTTTGCATCACAGACGTCGTAGGTAGGCCACTTCACTGGCACTGCTTTATATGGCTTTGTGCCCAAACCCTAAACCCTAAACCGGAAACCCTAAACTCTAAAACCATAAACCCCTAAGCCCCTAAACCCCCAAACCCCTCAACCCCTACAACGCTAAACCGCTAAGCACCGTGCAGGAAGATGAGGAGGACGAGGATGACTTGGACTCCTTAGGCCGTGGTGCCCATCGGGGATGGTCCAGACTCTGCAATGGTTTCGGGTTTAGGGCTTTAGGGTTTAGGGTGCAGGATTCAGGGTTTAGGGTTTTAGGGTTTTAAGGTTTTTAGGGTTTAGGGTTTTAGGGTTTTAAGGTTTTAGGATGTTAGGGTTTTCGGCCTTTAGGGTTTTAGGGCTTAGGACTTGGGATGTAGGGGTTTCTATGCAAAACGGGACTTCATAGTAGGACTCGTACTATTTGGGGAAATCTGGGGTCTATATGGGGGTAATTAGTTTCTGAAAGTCCCACATGGGCAGTTCTCTAAGTTGGGGTCCCTTCTTAGGTCCCACAAAATCCACGCCCTTATGACAAGGACCTTCCTTGCAATATCTGAGGTTTTCAAATATCCACGGATGAAGGAATACACCTTAAACTATAATCCCCAGTATGGTTTAAGGTAGGTTCCTTAATTAAGGCATCTTGGAAGATCCGGGTATTTAGGTCTCCCAGTGGGCCCTTCCTACCTTTTTTTTTGCGTTAGGTTCTTTATACAAGTATCCAGCACCAAGAAGGGAGACCTGTTTGTTCCTAGGTTGCTGGGCATCCTAGATGTCAATAGGGTTCTTATGAAGGGGTCTAAAAGGGTTGAACAGTACTAGAAGGGCTACAAAGGGACCTTATTTGAGTAAGGTTTTGGGTCATGTGTACCGTAACTACCACAAGGAACCCTCAGGAATTCGGTTGGGAATTATTCGGGTTTTACATTCGGCTGGTTGAGGGATTTGGGGTTTAAGTTCAGGGTTTAGGGTTTGAGGATTCATTTCAAGTTTAGGGTTTGGGATGTAAGTTCTTGGGTTTGGGGTGTAGGTTTGGGGTTTAGGGTTCAAGTTTAACCACTAAACCCTAACCCTGAATCCCTAAACCCTTGTTGGGCTTTGGGTTCGAGGTTTGCAGGCGTTCTGAAACGTTCAAGTTCCCGTTCCCAGTGGGTTTAGGGTTTAGGGTTGTTAGGGTTTTTCAGCACCTTGGCGCGCTTCCAAACTATCTAGTATAATGCAGTGCATTCCATGGAAATCATGGGGCTTCAACAGGATGTCCTTGATAGGTTTTAGGGTGGTTCCATGCAAAGCCGTCGACTTCGACGAGAGCCCTCCGAGCCGCCTTGAGTAATGCCGGCGCCCAAAACCCTACTGAGCACTAAACCCTAAACCCCAAAGCCTACATCCTAAACTCGAAGCGAACTCCTGAGGGTTCCTTATGCTGTTTACAATACACATGACCCCAAAGCTTCACTGAGCCCTAAACCCTAAGCTCAAACACCTAAATCCTGAACTCGAAGCTCCCTGTCGTCACAGCAGTCCCCGACATGCTGGGTTCTTGTTACGGGCTTTAGATTTAAGCTACCATAACAAAGAAACCATATTATTTGCTGTAGATCCCTATTATGGTAGCTTCAACCCTAAAATAAGCCCTTAAAGGAACCCTTATCGATCCCTTAAAGGAGCCCTAATAGATCCATATTATGGTAACTTGAATTAAACTCCTTAACCAAGAGCCCTAAACCCTATAAACCCTATAAGCCTTGAGCCCTGTAAACCCTATAAACCCTTAACCCTAAATTCCGTAACCCTAAACCCTATAAACCCTTAACCCTAAATTCCGTAACCCTAAACCCTATAAACCCTTAACCCTAAATTCCTTAACCCTAAACCCTATAAACCCTTAACCCTAAATTCCTTAACCCTAGACCCTATAAACCCTTAACCCTAAACCCTATAAACCCTTAACCCTAAATTCCTTAACCCTGGACCCTAAACCCTAAACCCCTTACATTCCTTAACAGGAACCCGACATCTTGCCGCAGGCCCCATTCCCGGCTGGTCTCGCGAAGGGAGCCTGAGGGTGACTCGGCTGCTTCTCGGTCGGGGCTTAGGTCTTCGGGCTTAGGGTTTAAGAGTTTAAGGTTTAGGGAAGTTTAGGGAAGTTTAAGGAAGTTTAAGGTTTAGGGAAGTTTAAGGTTTAGGGAAGTTTAGGGCTTAGGGTTTAAGGTTTGAAGTTTATGGTTTAGGGCTTAGGGTTTAGAGGTTTGGGGGGCTTAGGGCTTACGGTTTAAGGTTTAGAGGTTTTTGGGGGGTTTGGGGCTTAGGGTTTAGGGCTTAAGGTTTAGGGTGTGGGGTTTAGGGCTTAGGGTTTAGTTTCTCAGCATTCGGATCTCATCTGTGGCCGCCAGAAGAAGATGTTCCAACAAGATGGAAACCCTAAGCCTCAGGCCATAAACTGGCAAACCCCTCCCCTCCCCCTCCTCACTTCCCCAAAAAATATGCATGCTGTGCCGGGAGCAGTGAACGCGTGCATGTGCCAATCCCAACCCGGAGTCTTGTGCAGGAGCCCGTGCGGAATGCCGGCGTGGGACAGCTTGGGCCCCGGTCTCTCCCGGCTTTTACCAAGTAAAGGATTTACGGGTTAAAGGAGATCTTAGGGTTTAGGATTCAGGGTTTTCCTTAACCGTAAACCGCCTACCTCTTTATGGACTCAGATGGGTGGTTGTCAAAATTAGGGTTCCTTTTTGGGTCCTTAATATAGTACGGCACTCGTGTCATCGTCGTCGCGCATTCCTTATCACGCTGAGAGCATCCCTCGAAAACCCTCAAGCACTCTCTGACAGCCCACTGTTAATATTCGCCTCTTGCAGGCCGAGTGCGAGTGCCTCATCGTCCTCGTTCGCTCAAGGAACCCTGGACCAGGGCCGTGTGCACCGCAAGCAGTGGCCGCGGGCGGAGTTCTTCGAGCGGAACAACCTCGGGCTCTTTCCCGGAGGATTGTTCATGAAGCCGCTCCGTCAGTCGGAAGACACAGACTGGACAACTACCCATATAAGGAATCAAATGAGCCAGCCCTAAAAAGGAAGGTTTTAGAGGATCCAGGTTCGGGCTTAGGGTTTAGGGTTTCAGGGTTAGGGTTTAGGGTTTGGGGTTTCAGGGTTTAGGGTTTAGGGTTTAGGGTTTCAGGTTTAGGGTTTCAGGGTTACGGTTTTTAGAGGGTTCAGGTCCTGAAATTATCGGGTCACACTGCCGGTTCTTGCACGTGTCAGGGTGGCTGCTATCGGCCATGCAAGCCCTAAAGGAACCCTTATCGATCTCTTAAAGGAGCCCTGATAGATCCATATCATGGTAACTTTTCTAAAGCCTAGACCTTAATCAAGCTCCAAATCCCTAAAATCCTGAAGACTTGTACCTTATAGACCTCAATCAAGCTCCAAATCTCAAAATTCTGAAGAATTGTACCTTACGTGGAGGGGCAGGGGACTTAGTAAGTAGGTTATAGGTAGAGCTATAAGTACCCTAAATGGAGTTACCCCAATTATGACCCCGCTTATAAACGACTTACTAAGGCCCCTGGCCCTCCAAGTAATCAAGCTCCAAACGCCTAAAATTCTGAAGAATTGTGCCATAAACCCTGAAGCCTGATCCAACTGCAGGGCCCCCCCAAAAGCACATAAGCAAAAATCAAGATAGTGATATCCCATATAAACCCAGGTATAGTGAAGCCCAAGAATGTAGGCATTTCCTTGTAACATGCTTCTGTCCTTTTGGGGACCCCTGTTTGGAGGATCAGGAGGCTTAGTAAATAAGGTTCTAAACAGAGTTCTAAGTAGACAGAAGTATGCTTACCTTATTCATAACCGTGGTTTCAACTCCCCTGATCCTAAACCCTAAACCCTCCCTAAACCCTAAACCCTAAACCCTAAACCCTAAACCCTGAATCCCGAAGCGGCTCCAAACCTGAAGCCAAAAGCTTAAAACCGGCCCAGGGCTGGTCTAGGCCTGTCTCCTACGAAGCGGCTGGTCATGCATGAGGCGCCCGGGTTTGGATTTCAGGATTTTGGGTTTGGGGGTTTAGGAGATTAGGGGTTCAAGTGTTCAGGGCTTTAGGGTTTGGGGGTTTAGGGTTTGGGGTTTCGGGATTGTTGGAGCTAGGGTTTAAGGTTTAGGGTTTAGGACGTTTTTCAGGAATAGTCAATACATCATAGAAGGCTTGTGATTATGGTTCAATTTAAGGTCTATTCCTTAATTAAACTGGGAGTGTATTGGGCTCTGTGGATTGCTTTGCACCAGGCGCGAGCGATTGATGAGTCGAAGGAAATCGACGACGAGGACTTGCGCAGAGCGAGTGCTGTGGTAACCTTAAATCGACCTGATAGTAACCTTTATGTGGGAGTTTCCGAGTGTGCAGTTCTTATAATACGGATCCTACCATTTAGGGCATTTAGGGTAATGTAGGAACCTGATTAAGAAACCCTGGGCCTATAACCCCTAAAATAGTAGGATTCATATAAGGAACCTTAATAAAGGCCCAAGGTTTCTTAATCAGGTCCCTACATTACTATATCAGGGTCCCTTATTTTCGGAAACTCCCATATCGAACTCTTGACTGCCAAACTCCTAAACCCGAAGCACTACACCCTAGGCTAGTTTAGGGTTTAGGGTTTAGGGTTTAGTTCATCCGAAACCTTCAAGCTCGAAGCCAAACAGGATGACTTGGGCGAGGATCCAAATTGGGCTCCTCGGCCAAACTCTAGCAAATCTGAAGTTTGCGCTGTTAGGGTTCAGGGGGTTCTCAGAGACTCCCAAGCCCCTTTGGGAAGGAATATCCCTTAAACTAAAATTCGGAACCTTTCTGCGATTTAAGGAAAATCCTAAGTTAAGGGATTATGGAGTCACTGGGTCTTGTGTTCGTTTATCCCTAAACCCTAAACCCTAAACCGTTTCAAGGATTGGGTTGAAGGATGGCTTTGGAGGTTTTCTCGGTTCTTCACGGGGTGCTTCAGGGTTTGGGGCTTGGGGTTTTCGGTTTGAGAGTTTAGGGTTTATGGTTTAAAGGGTTTCGGGTTGAGGGTTTAGGGTTGAAGAGTTTAGGGTTTACTTGGAGGGGCAGGGGACTTAGTAAGTAGGTTATAAGTAGAGATATAAGTACCCTAAATGGAGTTACCCCAATTATAGCCCTACTTATAAACGACTTACTAAGTCCCCTGCCCCTCCAAGTAGGGTTGAGGCTTTAGGGTTTTAGGCGGTTTAGGGCTTCGAGGGCTTCAGGAGTTTCGGGTTCCCAGGATTTGGGCTAAGGTGCCGGAGGATGTCGGGACTTCTTAAGGTTTGGAGCTTACCAGCACCCCCCAAGTACCCTTTAATAGAGCCCCTATGGTCCTTAATAGTGGGTATTTGGGGAATATCAGAGGGCACTTGGGGTCTAGGTACCCAGAGACTCCAAAATCCTTTAATTAAGGAATCGACCATAAATCATATTAGGGTTCCTATGGTAGTTTAACGGATATCCTCAATAAAGGGGTTTTGGAGTCTCTGGGTAGGGTTGTGCTAGTGATTTTGGAGCAAAGGCTCTCATGCTGTAGTTTTGGAGGAGTGGAGCTGCCCATGCGCCAAAGTAGTACTTTCTAGGGTCTGAACAGCGAGTATTACTATCCCGTCGGGCTTTTCCTTGTCAGTATACTAGCTCTAATATAACCCAAACTCTATGCTAGGAATGAAGGCCCTAATATGGCGGGATGTATGACATGGTGCTAAGTATGCACGCATTGCAGCTGTTCGTGGTTGTTTCACGCTGATTTTTGATGGGCCCAGGTGCGGATTAGAACCATGCCGCCCAAAGTGAGTCCTGCGGCAAAAGCGCAGGCTGGATTGCTGGATTCGATGCTTCCAACTTTTCAATGTGGCAGGCTTTTTAGTTTCAGGGTTCAGGCCCCGAACCCTAAAACCCAAAGCCTCAGCCCCTAAACCCGAAAGCCCACACCCACCACCCTAAACCCAAACCCGTAAACCCTACCTGTACCTTAAACCCTAAACCCTAAAGCCCAAACCCAACACCCTAAAGCCCAAAACCTGGAATTGGCTTTGTGCCTTGAGTGCCCCTAAAGGCCTAAGGGCCTGCACTGGAAAGTATCAAGAGATGCTTGTGCCGACAGGGTTTATAGAAATTGTATAGGGTTTGGGTCTGGAGTTTTGACCGAAAGTTTTGGCCAGTTTCTGTTTCCCCCTAGCCGGCTGGGGTGGGGTTTGCTGGGCTTGGGCTGGCTGGTAGGGCTGAGGCTGGGTGGCTTGGCAGGGGACTGGCGTGGATTGGAATTGGGCTGGGATTTTTTGCACACGTTCAATGAAACTTCGAAACTAATGAAACTGCAGTTCGAAGCGAACGTCACACAATGTCTATTTATCCTGTTCTTGAGTGCTTAGGGTCCAGGGTCTAAGGTTTAGGGTTTGGGGTTGAGGGTTCAGGGTTTAGGGTTTGGTGATGTGCATGCTATGAAGGGCATCAGCAGACACAGCTGCCATGGCAAAGGCCCTAAACCCTAAGCCCCTAAACCCCTAAACCCTAAACCCTAAGGGCTTATCAAGGTTGCTCCAGCATTGTGACTCATGTGGGCTGGTGTTCCCAGAGAGGACCGCAAGAAGCAGAGCTCGCAGTACCCTAAACCCCCGCTTCATGCCGCTTCGTGGTAGGCTTTGGCTCAGCAAGCTGCGATGCCCACGGGCCCGGGTCCCAGCCGGCACAGTCAAAGTTGAAGCCGACGTGGATGTTGCGGTTCGTCTGCTAAATCTGCCACCTCCTTCCACATATTGTGTAATATATATATGTATATGTGTATGTATATATATATGTACATATGCATATGTATGTATAGTGTTTTCAAAGCCCCAAACCCTGAACCCTGAACTTAAGATCCGACCAAAGCTGCCGTTCTGACAATGTAGATCCCTTCTATCGTTTAGGGTTTAGGGTTTAGGGTTTCTTGAAGGGCCCTCAATATTAGGATCTCCAGTGCAATCCCGCATAAGCTAGGGGGGCTTACTCATTTTGGAGTTTCCGAAAATAGGGGACCCTGATATAGTACCCTAAACAGTAGGATCCTTACTATAAGGACCCCAAAGTAAGGTACCCCTAATTTTCGGAAACTCCCATTTAGCCGAACTCGAGAAAAGGCCGGTGACACCATAAAGCCATAGACTACTTGGAGGGCCAGGGGACTTAGTAAGTCGCTTAGAAGTAGGGTTATAATTGGGGTAACTCCATTTAGGGTACTTCTAACTCTACTTATAAACTACTTGCTAAGTCCCCTGCCCCTCCAAGTAGGTACTTGCAGGATCACGGGACTTAGCAATTAAGGTTATAGGTGCTTTAACTGGGGGTCACAGGTATTTTTTTGATAAGTCTAGTCACCTTATCTATAACCCTAGTTACTAAATCCCATGATCCTGGAAGTAGGCCTTTCGGACATTTTGCACTTTCCCTTATTGGGCTCCAGACCGTCCTATTTACGAATATTGTTCGATATCCGCCAACGGCCAATCTAGTGAAATTAGCAAGCCGAAATAATTAAGTAGCAATGGTATTTCTTAGGGCTTCCTAATATACCTATGGCATAGAAACCTTCAGAACCCTGTTCTACTTGTTAAGGCAAGATCCGTAAAACCTACGTAACTCAACCCTTATAAATTCCGTGAGAACCTTTAATAACACCCGTGAAGCCCTTAGAGCCCGCAAACCCTAAAATCAAGCCTAAACTTTAGCTTAAACCTGAAAGACAAAACCCCTGAACCCTAAACCCCGAGAAGCGAATCCCAGGAGTAGAAGCTTTCGAACCCAAATCCCGGAAGCCCAAACCCACAAATCCCTAAGCCCTAACTTCTAAGGACTTCGGATTTGGGAGACATGAGTTTAAAAGAGAGCCTTAAACCCTAAACCCCTATTTCTCAGGACTGGAGCACCAAATCCGTGAAGCCCTAGCCCCAAAACCGCTTAAACCCTGGCTTCTAAGGACTGGAGCACCACGCCTCACCTTCCGTGGCCAGCACCGCGGACACCGCCGACCGAGCGCCCCCTCGGGGCTCCGCGCGTTCGGAGCCGGAGGAGAACCACTGAGTGGGGGTTCAGGGTTTAGGGTCCAGGGGTTTAGGGTCTAGGGGTTTAGGGTGTAGGGGTTTAGGGGTCAGGGTTTCGGGTTTAGGGTTTACTGACATGTCTGCTCTGCTGGGAGGATGGTGGAGCCCAGCGTGGCAAGCGCCTTATTGGGGGCTAAGGAGTTCTACGTATAGTTGCATTATTTATCACCCTAGTTGCAAAGTCTCATGATCCTTTACCCAGAGAGCCCAATACCCCTTAATCAAGGAATACAGCTTAAATCATAATATGAAGACCCTAATGATTTAAGGTATATTCCTTAATTAAGGGGTATTGGGCTTTCTGGGTAAGTGCTTCTTTACAGCGGCAAATCCCCCTACACCTTAGACACCCGAGGTCCGGTAGAGGCCCGAAACCCCATCCACCGGAAAAGATGTAACGGTTCAGAAAGAATCTAGGTAGGGCTTTGGGACATTTTATGTTTTCCCTTATTGGGCTTAAGAGGATCTTATTTACTAATATTTTTCAACAGCTTTAAAAGCCCCACCTAGGAATGGTTTGGGGCTGAGGATCTGGGTTCAGGTTCAGGGCTTGGTGGTTAGGGTTAAGTTGAGGGTTTAGGGTTTAGGGTTGAGGGTTTAGGAGGTTTAGGGTTAAGTTGAGGGTTTAGGGGGTTTAGGGTTAAGTTGAGGGTTTAGGGGGTTTAGGGTTAAGTTGAGGGTTTAGGAGGTTTAGGGTTAAGTTGAGGGTTTCGGGTTCTCGTCTCTGGAAAGGACGACCCGGGCGCAGACGACCTCGGCGAGGACCCGGTCTGGAACAGGGTGCACTCGACACCGGCAGGCCTGATCGACTAGGTTGCTGAGTGGGTTTAGGGTTTAGGGGTTTAGGGTTCCTATAATGGAAATTATAAAGGGTGGCCTAACGGTTGCTAAGGGTTCCAGCTTTAGGGTTCCTATAAGGGTCATTATAAGGTACCCTTTTGCCCTTGTTGTTTTTGGGTTCCTTTGTTAAAAGCGAATTGTAGGAAAAAGGATGCCCTTATTATAATGGGGCTGCTCAGGAGCCTAGTCCACTGTTCTGATTACGATGGGGGCCTGCATAGTTCCCTATACTACTTTGAAAGGGGGCCTTATCATAATTATAGTATAATGCACCCCCAAACCCTGTTCTAATTATTAAGGCCCCTATATTACGAACACTATGCTATGCTGTTGCCACGATTTCTCCCAGTAAGACTTGTTACTGCTACTTGTGTTATTGCCTTATTTTTGTCGTTGATATTGAAGCATTGTGGCATCGTGGGATTGTTATTGATATTGCTCTGGAACCCGTTACTATTGTTCTCATTATGACTATGTTTTCATTTGCTATTACCTTTGTTATTATGGTTATTTGTATTTTCGTCCGCACTCTTATTCTTAGTCCGTATAAGAAGCCGTGTAAAGGCCGTATAGAACCCTTATACAACCCCACAAACTCCATGAAGCCCGAACAAAAAGCAAGGCCCTAAACCCTACACCCGAAACCGTCAGTTCTCATACTTGGCTCTACTCACTATCGGTATTCCGACTGTTGCAAGGAGGAAAAGGGCCTTCCCAAAAAACTAAACCCCTAAACCCTAGACCCTAAACCCTTTAAACCCTAAACCCTTAAACCCTAAACCCATAAAGCCCCTAACCCGTAAGACCCTGAACCCTAAACCCTCGTGTCCTTTAAAACACCCTTCACTCCATCGCAAGGCTCTTCGAGCTACATGGCCCCACAGCCCATGCCCTTCCACCGCATTCGGCTGCAGGGTTTAAGGGGTTAAGGGGTTAGGATTTGAAGTTTAGGGTTAGGGTCCAGGTTTTAGGGTTTAGGGGTTAGGATTTGAAGTTTAGGGTTAGGGTCCAGGATTTAGGGTTTAGGGGTTAGGAATTGTTTAGGGTAAGGGTGCTGCAAGCGCAGGATGAGGTTAAGCATGAGCATAAGTATAGATCGCGGGGGTAGGGTAGACTTGCAGTCGCCCCTTATGAGATCTTGCATTCGTCTGATGTCTTCAAGGTTTCAGAAGCATCACCTGAAACGCAATTTGCGGTTTTGGTGTTGGGGTTTAAGGTTTAGGGTGGTTGCGGAACCCTTGGCTCGACATCTCATCTCCACGCAATGTCAGCATCTTGTGTGCTTCTTCCGCAGCGTGGTCCCCACATCCCAACAGCTTTGTGCCACAGAGAACATGGACAGCCACGGATCAGGGGTTAGGGTTTAGGGTTGAGGGTTTCGGGGGACGTGTTTAGGGAAGAGGAGGCAAACAGCCACGAGAGAAAGAAAAGCGACACACTAAGCCCTAAATTGTACCGTAAGCCCACGACACGAAACCCCGAGCCCTAAACCTGACGTGCCCCAAAACCTAAGTCCCTTCATCTAAACCCTAAACCCTAAACTCTAAACCGAAATCGTAGAACACTAAGCCGAACCGCATGGAGAGCAAGGTCTCCGAACCCTCAACCCTAAACTTTCCTTAAGCCCTTAAGAAAAAAGCAGCTGCTAGAAGCCCTTTCGAGAGCTCAGGTTCCGAAGCCCTACTATAGGGGCTTTAATAATTACCTATACTATTTTGGGGGTTCCTTGTTATAATTATAGTATTATTTGCCCCAAAACCCGATTCTAATTATTAAGGCCCTATATTACTTGGAGGATGAGGGGACTTAGCAAGCAAGGTTTTCTAAGTGCTGTCAAACCCTAAACCCTTATACTAAGCCAACCCTTAAAACACACCCTAAACCCTAAATCCAATTCCTCAAAACTTGAACCCTGAGCCCTAAACCCTAAGCAAAATTCCCTCGATACTATATTTTAAACCCCAAGCCCTAGGGTTTAGGGTTTAGGGTTTAGGGTTGCTAAACCCTCAACCTGAGGCCTGAACCCTCAAAGAGTTTCAGTTGCTAAGTCCCATGATCCTTGAAGTACCCTAAACCCCCTTACTTAAAGGATCATGGGACTTAGTAACTAGGGTTATAACTAAGGTAACTATACTTATCATTACTTATAACCCCAGTTAGGGGACTTATAACCTTACTTACTAAGTACCCTAAACCCCCTTATACAGCAAACCCCAGAAAGTTGGAACATGGCTTTAGGAGGATTGGTGCCAGGATCCCTTATACTTTACCTTAAGGGCATGAGGATAATGATGTTCCAACTTTCTGGCTTCTACTGTATATAGAGCCCTTGTAACCATAAACCCTCAACTCTAAGGCCTAAACCTCATAGATCCCTTACAGGCTTAAAGGAGCCCTTCAAGGAACCCTAACCCCTCACCTTGAAAGGAATCCTATTCAAACTATTAAGGCCCCTATATTAACCCCCAACCCCAAAATCCCTAAACCTTATAGATCCCTTACAGCCTTAAAGGAACCCTAAACCTTAACCCTCAAAGACCCCCTGAAAGCCTTAACGGAGCCCTTAAAGGTAATCTCATACCGATAACCCTAAACCCTGAAGCCCTAAACCCCAACTCCTAAACCCTAAACTTAAGCCCTGCTGCTGCGGAGAGAAAGGCCCAACACACTCTTAAAAAAAAAAACTTAAGCCCTCAAAGAGCCTGAGGTTTCAGAAGGGCATCTTGGGCGTCTCAGGAGCCTCTGACGACGCGGCGGTGCGGGGCCCCGGTGTTTTCCACTTCTGCTCCTAGGGTTTAGGGTTTAGGGTTTAGGGTGGAGGGTTTAGGATTTAGGGTTTAGGGTTTAGGGTGGAGGGTTTAGGATTTAGGGTTTAGGGTTTAGGGTGGAGGGTTTAGGGTTTAGGGTTTAGGGTTTAGGGTGGAGGGTTTAGGATTTAGGGTTTAGGGTTTAGGGTGGAGGGTTTAGGATTTAGGGTTTAGGGTTTAGGGTGGAGGGTTTAGGATTTAGGGTTTAGGGTTTAGGGTGGAGGGTTTAGGATTTAGGGTTTAGGGTTTAGGGTGGAGGGTTTAGGATTTAGGGTTTAGGGTTTAGGGTGGAGGGTTTAGGATTTAGCGTTTAGGGTTTAGGGTGGAGGGTTTAGGATTTAGGGTGTAGGGTTTAGGATTTGGGGTTAGGGTTTAGGGTATAATCAGAACCCTTCTTAAAGTAGGGACCCCAAAAGCACATAAGCAGAAGCATTTTATAGGGATACCCCTACCTTGTTGGGCTTCATTATAAGGGGCTTATTGAGTATAATCAAAAAGGGTTTAGGGTCTAGGGTTTAGGATTTAGGGTTTTGGGGACAATCGGAGCCCTAATGTGATGCAAGGAATATACTTAAAGTATTGAGGAATGTCACTGAGAGCCCTAATATGATTCAAGGAATATATGTAGAGGAATATCACTCGCAGAATAGGAACCCTCATTATGATATAAGGTATATTCCATAATTAAGGGTTTGGGAGTCTCTGGGAGGGTTGAGCTGGGTTCGGTTTAGGGTTTGGGGTTTGGGATTCCGGGTTTAGGGTTTAGTGTTTTCGGTTTAGGGTTTGGGGTCGTGGTTTCAGGAACTTAGTTTATGTTGCCATAATAGGGATCTATACTAGGTATCGATTCGGGATAGTTTTTAATTTCCCTTATTGTTTAGTGCAGAGCCTTAATTGTAAACAATTTCGGGGACTGTTGAAATCGACACCTGGTGTAGGAAATAGTATGGATTCCCTATTATGGTTTAGGCTTCCATCTGGCCATAAGGGGGCTTATAAGGCAGCCCTCAACCCTTTGAGGGGACTGTAAGGGTTTAGGGTTCCTCTAAGTATTTCGATAAGGGCTACTATACGGGTTTAAGTTTAGGGGAATTTGGGGATCATACCTTCAACTACCATCACTTACTTTTCTGTAGATTCGTGTTGTATCCCCTAGTTTAGAACTTTTAGGGACCCTACAAAAAACGGAGGCTTTGGTAATTCAAGGCAGCAAGTAGGGTTTAGGGTTTCCGAGCCTTTCTAAGGCTTCTAGGGGCTCTGGAAGAGCACTGTACACAGTTCTGTTTCTTCAAAATATAGAGCTTAGGGTTTAGAAATAGGGCGCAGGTAGGTTTGGGTTTCGCGTGCGTAGGATATTCCGATTGACAGGGGTTTAGGGGGGGTTTTATGGTTTTTGATGGGTTTTATAAGGCACTGCAGGGTTCCATTGGGTTGGGAAGTTTGTATAAGGAGTTTGAAGGAACGTGGGCCAAGCTTTGAGGCTTTTTTGGGTGCGTTGCCTGTTGTTGCTTGGCGCCAGCAGGTTCTAAAACCCTAAACCCTGAACCCTAAACCCTGAACCCTAAACCCTAAACCCTAAACCCTGAACCCTAAACCCTAAACCCTGAACCCTAAACCCTAAACCCTAAACCGTTTTGGGGCATTTCAGGCCGACCCCTGTCAGGCGACCACGGCTGCGAATCATACACCCCCTCCTCACCAAGGGTTACGCCAGATATGGGAGTTTCCGAAACTTAGGGTACCTTATTTTGGGGTCCTTATAATATGGATCCTACTATTTGGGTACCATATTAGGGTCCCATATTTTCGGAAACTCCCATATGCTTTAAGACTGCGGGCTGGGAAGCGGGGGCCTACATCAAGAGAAGCTGTCATAGGCTAGACATCTATGCTTGCGTTGCCGCGTGCCAGAAACGATAGACCTTTTGAATTTGCGCAACGGGTTGCCACCGCAACAGATGTCGGCTAATCGAAACAAGAAGCCGCTGCACGCTTGTAAATGGCAGGATTCAGTGGGCATTCGAACTTGGTCGTCTTATACGGTTCACTTGGGATATGGGATCCCTATACTGAGGATCCGAGCGCTTAAAGGGCAATGGGACTCAGCAACTAGGTTTACAAACAAGGTCACAATGTGTAAGTTATCCTAAACTCTAAACTCAATTAAGTTATATGGGTGGTTGTCAAAATTAGGGTCCTATTTTCATGTTGACAACCACCCATATGTAGCTTGACTTACCAAGTAAGTCCTGGATCCTCCGAGTAGGAATCCCTACAATAAGCTTCCGAGCATGTCAACTTACAAGCGGGTTCCCGTATGTAAACTCCAAAGATCTCCGAGACATAGCTGAAGTTGCCCTAAACCCTAAACCCTAAACCCTAGTTTAGGGTTTAACGCAAAAGGGTTTAAAGGGCTTAGGGCTTAAGGTTTAGAGTCCGAAGTTTAAGGTTTCGGCTTAGAGTTTCACGGTTTCAGCTTTAAAGCGTACTTGGAGGGGCAGGGGACGAAGTAAGTAGGTTATATGTAGAGTATAAGCTCCCTAAATGGAGTTACCCCAATTATAACCCTACGTATAAACGACTTACTAAGTACCCTCGCCCTCCAAGTAGGGTTCCTAACACCGACCTTTAGTTTGGTTGAATTATCCTCAATCGGGGTCGTTACCACAATAGGGATCTACACTACAGTACCATACAGCAAATAATACGGTTTCCTTATCAAGGTGACTGAAACTCCTTAACAAGTATACAGACACATGTCTGATGCAGTTCGGGCCGAACCGACGGGCTACGACCATGGACCAGGCAGGATTATTGGGTTTTGGGTTGGTTTATTTCAAGGTTCAGGGTTTAGGGTTTAGGGTTCAGGGTTTAGGGTTTAGGATTTTTGCAGGGTTTAGGGTTCAGGCATCTACATAGGTATTAAATAGGGATAAGGGTGGAAGGGGAGGAGGGCCCGCAGATGGACTCCGAGGGTCCTTCGGTGCTCCGATGTCTTATTGGCTTTGGAGTTTCACCTGAACCTCTAAGCACCTACACCTTGGGTACTGCCCCCGCGCGTATTCTTTTTGCAGGGTTCCTTAGTATAATCATACTATATTACCAAAAAACAATATTCTAATAGCTAAAGCCCCTATACTGAACATGACGTAGTACCCCTGCAGACCCCTACACCCTAAACCACAAACTCAAAGCCCTAATCCCTAAGCCCTAACACCCTAAACCCTCAACCCCTAACTTTAAACCCTACACACTAAAACTCAAACCCCAACCCTAAAACCTTAGCCCTAACCCCCTAAACCGTAAACCCTACACCCTAAACCCAAAGCCCCGTTTTATCATCAACCCTAAACCTTAAACCCTAAACCCTAAACCCTAAACCCTCAACCCTAAACCCTAAACCGTAAAGACCGAGCACGCGCAGGTCCGTCGCCGGGCCATGGCCCCCGTGAAGGCCCCGGTGAACCAAATGCCGCAAGGCGCAGCCGAGCTTAGGGTTCAGGGTTTAAGGTTTAGGGTTTAGGGTTGAGGGTTTAAGGTTTAGGGCTTAGGGTTCAGGGTTTAAGGTTTAGGGTTTAGGGTTCAGGGTTTAGGGTTTAGGGTTTGTTCTAAAGGGTCGTTAAGGGTTTGGCACCTTTAAAACTGTAGGAACTGAACTTTCAGGGTTTAGCGCCTTTAAACCTTAGGGTTTAGGTTTTTGGGGTTCAGGGGTTTAGGGTTCAGGGTTTGGGGGCTTACCTGCGGCTCCTGTTGCCGCCAAAATTTCGGGGAAGCACAAACTACCGGGAAAATGTGGGGAAGCAGGATTAGGGGTTGGGTGCGGATGCAGTGACTGATGCCATGTGATGCTTTCAACACGTGCATTTCTCAGAAGGATATGCGCTTGAATTTATCACTTCATTCTTGCCTCGAAATCAGTCGAACGAATTGCCTTGCACTCGGCCTGCCGGTATAAAAGTCCTAGCTGGCCTGTTCAGCTGCATCAAATTCTGTTGCCATGTTCAAAAGTGCACGTTGAATCGTGCGCAATGAATGCATGGCAAGCTTCGGACAAACACGGCGGGAAAGCCTTGATGGCTTCCCGATAAAATCTTCCTGCATCTGTACGCTAAAGACTAGCGGGTTGAAAACCCAGCGGCAGTGCGGAATGTCGGCTTGGTCGAACATCCAGCACACCGTGTGGCAAATCATGTGCTGTTTCGGAAGAATAATGAATCTTTGAAGTCCCACGTCGAAACACATGCGAGAAAGCTTCATATGTCCTTGCAGAAAGGCATAGCCCATTTCGGCCACAGCTCTGGCCTCGGTCTTGCGAATCCAGGCGCCCTTCTTGTACAGGCTGCCGATGAAGCTGTTGCCCATTTCGAGCGTGGAAACCTCTACGGGTAGGATCGATGCTCATGATGCTCATGTGCATGGCATGCATTCGAGAGAAAATGTAATAACATCAAACGACACAAATAAATGACTACAGGGTTCAAAGAAGGTTGCGGGCGTTTCTATACGGGGTTTAGGGTACGTCTGCAGGTCAGCAAGAAGCAATGACAGGAAGGAGCAAGTTGGCGGATTCTAGCATCTCCTCGTCCCGATGAAGGAAATCTTGCATCCATTGCATCAAGCAGGTTGTCACTGCTCCTTTGTGCCAAGACCCTTGCGGCATGGCCGCAGTTGATTCCCAAGCCAACAGATCCTGGCTGATTGTTGTGGTGCTGCAGTAGGTCTTCGCTCGTTTGAGGTAGGCACGGAAATCGGTAGTGAGCTTCTCCAGCTTCCACTGAATGGAGGGTCCGATCATTGTGGTGATAACCACAACGATCACGGAGGCTATAAAGCTCTTGCCACAGCCAAGGTGCCAGCAGTGCCACAGATCCTCCACAAAGAAGCTGGTAGGGTCACTGGCATCATGCGGTATGGCAAGCAAGGGTGACGGAACCTTCCATCCGGGGCTGCGGCCACAAGTCTGTCGCCACGCTGCATCGAGGCTGCAGTCTTCGAAAGGGCACCTGAATGGAAGGTCCTCTCGCCCTGCATCGCACTTCCAGCAGACTCCTACACAGGGCTTTTTGCTGGAACTTTGCTTGGGGCCTCGACCGAAGGTACGGTCCATATGACCTGTCTTGGCCAAATACGGTAGGTCGCCCTTGATGCCTATGCACCAAAAAAACAGCTGGCCGTCATTCGTCGTACTGAGTCCGTCCAGGCTCAGGCTGCGGATGTCCTCGCTGTAGATTTCCAGCATCTGATCCAAAACTTCTGGATTCGACTTGTAAAGCCCATGTGGCATTGCAGCGAACACATAATGGCTAACCATCGTGGAGCCGAGGAAGTTCATCCTCATCTCATCCTTAGCAGGTGGAACACCTGTGCGGGGACGGTGCTGCTTCGTCCCTCTGCCAAGGACCCCGTGTGTGCTCAGCACCATGATAGCAAGGCGACGGTACGTCCGGCCTTCGTCACCGTGATGCAATATTGGCACGCATCGTGATAAATCCTGCCCGCTCGCGAAGATCGCATGGTTTGGGTGGCCTACTCGCCACCTCGCCCAGAAACTCTTTGCAAAGTGCTGATCGTTGCGCAGGATCTCTCACCCCAGTCAGGTAGTGCAAGCGTGAGGCCGAGGATAAATACAGTATCCAGTCAGACAGCTTTATGTAAGGTATCTTTGGGCAAGTTTTGAAGTCTTCGTAGCAAATCTTCACAGGCAAGCTCAGGCCCTGCTTTGCAAAAACTCGATGCACTCCCTCCTCCGTGTGGCCCAAGCTGAGGCTTGCCAGGGCCTTGACACCCCGGTCCTTTGAGCTTGAAGACCTTGCGTGGAGAACGACTTCCTTGCATGCGACCTGGGCGCACCGGTGCAATTACATCTCACAGGGGGAGCGGCACTACTTCACATTTAATGCTCTTGATGCGTGCACTTGCACCAATGCTCCTGATGTAATGAGATTGGGCGTCACTGGCATGCAATTGCAAGTCACACGATTGTTTTCATCCCTAGAAACTTGCCCGCAGGAGCATCTGAATGCTCCGACACATATGAAGCCACTAGACATACAAAACTCGAGCAGCACAAGGGCACAAAACAGCAGTTACCTTGGACATTGTATAGGACGACGACTGCTGATAGGGTTTGATGCACGTAAAGACCTTATACAAGTTGATTGCAGGTATATAGTCATAATAGGAATTAGCCACCAATTCTTTTGGCTTGGTCTGCTCGAGCTCCCACTATGTAAACATAGTAGTGGCTAGCCTGTACATGGCCAGGTCCTTCCCCACCTGGCTTGTCATTCCTGCAGCCTGTGACTGCCTTGAAGTGATCGATCAATGCAGCCTCAAGCATTTCAGCGACACCTTTGGTGTTTGTCACATGAAGCAACTCCATCGCTGAGAAATTCGCAATCGCATAGGATTGGAAACGGATGAGCGGATTGCTAGTGTACCCGATTTTGAATACACAAAGTCCAGCACCAATAGTGCGCAGGAAGCTGTGGATTCTTTGTTTGCAGTGCTGAAGCACAGTCCCAGCAGTCGGGCATGTTTTCTGTCTAAGGTAGCTACCAGTAATACCATGTAGACAAGAAACAATGTACTCCTTTTGCTCTAGTGTTTCAGCTTGGAGGAAGTCAGCTGCCAGCCCGGCCCAGTTACTCTCATCATAGACTGAAACCTGAGCTACATCGGCAGACGTGGCGAGGGGTACTGCATGGGAACATAGCACATAAACACGTTCAGGGACTCAGGTTTGGGGGTTGAGGGGCGCTTATGCTGCGGCTTGGCTTCTTTGGCATTGTCTGTCGCGGCGAGCTGCCCCGGGCTGCTCGGGCTGCATGAGGATACAGAAGAAGAGGCATCATGTAGGGCATCATCTTGCGGGGTGATCGCATCTGACCTGAGATGCAGCTGAATCTCACATTGATGCAACCATGTGCAGAAAATGTTCATGGAACCCCCCCGTGCGTGACATGTTAAATGCGACCATGCAAACACTTTTGCAATCTTGCGAGCTGGAGCTCCAGGGAGTAATCCATGAACTCCAGGGCATCGTTTTTTGCCAGTGATCTGGCATTCGTATGTGATCATATCCACGAGATCTTCCAAAGCAGAGTCATCGCTGTACTCTGCACTCGCACTCATGCTAGCAGCTTTGAGCAATGCTGCGACTGCACAACACATATAAAGTTGGAGTGTCATCAAGATAATGTATCCAAGAACTGAAGCAAACGATTGAATTGATATCTGAGGTTGCGGCGCCCTTGCCAACTTGCCGGACGAAGGACTTCATCTCTGCATCGCAGCCTGGCTGCTCAGTATGACGAACCCAATTTAAGAATCTAGCTACATGTGATGCGCTTGGGTAGTCTGCAATCCATGACTCAAAAGAGCGTCTTTTTCTTGGAACTGCGAGTCGCAGCTGCTACGACCCCAAATCCCGCTGCCTCTGTCTGGACAGCAGGTTCGAAGCATGTCCAGGGCTGAAAGCTGCCACATCCCCTGTGGCGTGCGCCACAGAACAAGTAGGTTCATCGGAATTTTAGAAGCAGCGTAACTTTGCAACATTCGCGTCGTGTTGGCCGGGCAACACGACTCATGGCATCCCCGGCACACAGCACGTGATTCCCACGACTACGGAGTGTCCACTAAGATAGTCTACTGATAGGACTTAGAAAAGTTACTGACAGCAGCATGGCAGGCTCGTCTGCAAGTACACAACTTAGATTCACCTGTGTCCGAAACACGTGCTGTGTACACATAGTACCCGGAGAAAAGCCCTTGCATCGCGTAGAAGTTCACTGATCCTGCTGCTCAGCCTTAGGAGCCATCTTTCGCCCGTTCTTCTCGATGGACCTGAGGTACGTGTATGGGCTTCCAGGGTTTAGGGTTTATAGTAACATTTATATATAGGGCCTATAGGGTTTAGGGTGTGAAAAGAAAAGCATTTCGGTGAAGTCTCTTTGTAGACTTAGGTAGACGTCGGCTAAATCTTTTAATTTATCTAAAACAATAATAAATCTCAGAGACTCGTACATTGGGACACATCTTGTCTTGCTATAGGCCATGTCTGCAAAACACACCCCACGAGGGGTGTTAACCTGTACATAAAAAAGGTGCAGGATGTAGCAGTTTGTACATGGTTCTTGGGGTTGACTATGTGCAGACCTTCAAGAAGCCCTGAACCCAACTTATGTCTGGGACAAGATGTAAAGGAAGCTGTTGGAGTTGACGAGCTGGCAATTTGGTTTTCCAGGGGCCGTAGGGCATGAAGATACATTTATAAGTACATATATATTTATATATGTAGATAGATATACATATATATATATAGATAAGTTACATATATGCCCACAGGAAGAAAGAAAGGGTTGTAGATAGGTACGTAGATAGGTATATATAGGAGGTCCCAAACAACTTAAGATATACCTAGGACTCGCATAAAGATCAATACAGAGATGGAAGCTTATAGAGTTAAATATAAACATAACAAGGACCACGTCTACATATAGAGACAGGTGAATAAAGGCATATACACATATATATATATACATATATATACATATATACATACATAAATACCTTTTACAAATATACATATGATTTGGTACCTCTAGACACATAGACATCAACAACCGAAAACCCCATGTATGGTAGTAGGGTTCTTAGTTTAGAAGGGTTTATATAGGGCTTTGGGAATTTTAAGGTTGAAGGATTTTTAAGAGGATAGGGTTGAGGATGATTTGTTTTAGGGTTTAGGCAGGCCTTGCGGTTTAGGGCCTCGAGGGCTTAGGATGGAAGGTTTGGGGTTTCGGGCGCGTGTTTGCTTCATGTGGGCTTTCTGAAGTTTGGAGGAAGCGAGCTCCTATACTCCTGCGCTCTTGAAGAAGGCTTCATAGCAGTTCGGTTTCAGGGTATATATGTAGACAATGATGTTGATTAGAGAGCTCGGTTCTACGACACCGACAGAACTTGCCGGCTGTGCAAATGAAGCCCCCTGAAGTTAGAATCCGTTCAGTGTTTTTCTCCAAGAGATCCTCCTTCCGATAATCTTGTCATCTAAGGTGATCATGCTCTGGCTTTCAGGGTTAAGTGTCTTATTTGGGGTCACAGGTTTTCGGCTGGGATTGGCCTATATATTATAGATTTCAGTGTATGACTCGGTGACCCAGGGCCTCTTATACGCCCTACGTCAAATCTCTCTCTCGGCTGTGTTTGTTACAAACAACTAAGCTACGAAGCCCCTAAGAGGGAGAGGGCCCACTGATTCAACCCTAAACATAAAACCCTGTAAACCCTAAACCCTAATTCTGGGGTCATCGCTTCGCTTGGTTCTCTGCAGCCAGCAGCCTCCTGCACCTGAGCAGTCTGTATATATGCCAGATTTAAAACAGACTAATTTCCCGTCTCCTCCTATATACGACTTGCAGCGACTTAGGTAAGCATGCCAAACTTGTCTGGCGCCAGGCAGCATCAATGCTCTTCTGGATCCTCGGCGAACTTCGAAGAAATTACAATGGACAAGGGAAACAACGGCATCGTATAGGACATATACTGACTGCGTGTTAATGAAAACAGGGAGAGAGATGAGAAACAGAAAGAGAGCAGGAACGATAGATAAACAATGCGACTTCCTCAACGGAGAGACTGTGTCTAGCACCTGATAGTCGTGGGAACAAGGGGCTCGGGGCTGTGAACGTTCGTCTCCAGCTGGGCCTTCAAGTCTGCAAGCTTTTCGTAGCCGGCATTAAGTTCATCGATCCTCTTCTCCAGGAGATCGGTGGTCCTTGGAGGAAGCTTACTTTTGGGGTTTCGGGGCTGCTGTAGTTGTGCTTGAGGTTATGTAGATGTGCGTCAATGCGGGTGCTACGGCTCTAGATGTTCATTTCTTATAACAGGCATACAGGGTCTACCGTAGATCGGTACTTCTTGGCTTCGAACACGTCGGCTTGCAATACAGGGGGCTTTCAAAAACCTCAGTGGCCTCGGGCGGCCTAAGGCAAGACTTCATCAGGTGTATGGGAAGTGCAGGTGTTTAGAGCGAAGCCGCACACAAGCCAAGAGCCGCTTAACCCCGATCAAATACGGAAGTGTGGGTCCCATATATATATATATATACATATATATATATATATGTACCTATAGAATATATATATATATATGCATGTATATATATATATATATATACATACGTATCTATATATATATATATATATATTTATCTTTATATGTCTATATATATATATATATATATTTTTTTTTATGAAGACCCTGGAACTCTCCTATATATATAAAATCAGATGTATATATACGTATAATTAATATATAAACATATATTTATATTTAACACACCTACATATAGACTCTGCATATGCAGCCCTACACACAAACCATGCAGGAAGATCTAGCAAACTCAAACCTTAAAACCAGCCCCGTGACTGAATCTCCCCCCGGGCTATATAGTTTCTTTCTAGGTTTTCAGAAGGATTCCAGCACCGAGTTGCGAAACGAATGCAGGAACCTGATTAATAAACCCTGGGCATTTATTAAGGGTTTTTAATATGAATCCTACTATTTTGGGTTATAGGGCCAGGGTTTCTTAATCAGGGTCCTACATTACAGGAGGCGCCGCCTGGCTGGGCTTTCATGGTGATTAAGGTTTCTCTGCTGTGCCCCGCTTACTGTAAAGCCTAAGATGATCTCGAGATCCTGACAAGGAGCGACGTTGCCCTGCATGCAGGCTTCTTATCATCCTTGAAGGGAGCAATTCGGCCAATCAAGTCGTGTGCTTTCGAGATCTTGGCCAGGGCGGTCTCGCAGTATTTCTCCAGGTTCTGCATCTCCTAGACGAATTTTCTCGTTGGGTTACTGTATATATAGGCTCTATGTAGGATTAGAGGGTTTGGAAGGGGTGTGAGTTGCTGTTAATCAGACTGCACACATGCATGCCTATATGCATGATCCACGGGGAGGTTCATGTAATCCAACTACAGGCCCATCGCTCAGCAGGAGATGATATGTATATAGTTCGTGCACAATCACACCTCGGTAAAAACATCCGTGAATAGCATGAC
>BGNK01001526.1:45000-78082 GCA_003297005.1 Symbiodinium sp. clade A Y106
AGTCCTTTCTTGCAAGCCTGCCCAGATTGAAGCCACCCACAGCGGAGCTGTTGGAATACAGCACATGCCTCTTCGGTGTTAATGCACCGTAGTGTGCCATCCAGAAGGCAGTTTTCCACACCTTACACACAGAACAAATCCTTGCTCTTGAAACAGAACAGTAGCTCGGCACCTATGGACACATTTACACTGCATCACACATGGTGCGAAGGTTGCTCAGGGTTGTACAGGGAAGTGGTGCCTCATCTCCCGGAACCGAGGGTGGAACTCGGCTTGGGAGTTCAAGGGTTGCTCTAATATCCACACAATGTCCATTGCTTCGGCCAGGTAGAGCAGGAGAATTGTCCTGCGAGCACAACCATCGAGCTAACCTCATATCTTAAGTTACTTCTGTATGAGACATCCCTCCCACCACACCTTGTTTATAGGTCCAGCTTATAATCCTTTCCCACTTATAAACCTCGCTCAATCCGGGTATATACAGCCTGTATATAGGTCAATCCTTTTATTCGGTAAACTTTTATAGGGCAACAGCTGCCCTACCAAAACGCAGAAGTAGAGATATACCCTAAATAAATGTGTTCAAAAAAATACCTGCAAACCATAGCAGTCAGAAGAGCCCAAAGCGGTAAATGAAATCGCACCCAAGGACTATATATACATATATACTTCCAACTAATATATATATATATATATATATATATATATACATGGATTATATACGTACCTTGCAGTACACCGCCGAAGCCCTACACTGCCCTACACTTCCCTACCTGCTCCTAACTCCGAACCTAGACTCTATATAGGCCTATAGAACCTTGAAGAGTCCCAAAAACTTCGAGTCTCTGCACCCAGGAGACAGAGAGAGAGAGAGAGAAAACAGGGAAAGCGAGGTCTAGCAACGTTGACCTATAATGAAAGACAGTCAGATAATCAGGCATCATGAAGCTGTACATGCTAGGGTCCTGGAGAGCATGAGGTTTGCCTCTTTTACTGAGGGGTACTTCAAGTTCCCAAGACCACATATGCAGCTTCTTCCACTCGTGCCCCGGTTCAGGGCACAAAAGCTCGAGCACTTCAAAGCCAGAAGCACCAAGGACTTGCGCTTCGCATTCAGCAACGTGAGGACCGCTGTCCTCGGGTGCAAATGGTTGTGGGGGACCTCCTACGATTAAACTGCGGGAGTCCGGTTTTAAGCGGATGTCACACCTAGCTGGGTTCCGAGGATCCTGGGAACTCTTAGAACTTAGAATCAACAAAGCTTACAACAGCCTGATTGGGAAATCCTTATCTGCATGTAGCGTACTAGGAATTAAAGCGTATGCACAGCAGAGAAACCTAGGGAAATGTCCGGCCAGGATGCATGCAATAGTTGGACAACACCATATGCACACATGTAACAAATGTATATACAAAAACAGATACACACCTCCCTCTCTATTAATATCTCCATAGGTGCGTATGGGTTGTTTCTATGGGTGACGGTATCTTCCCAATATAGCTCAGGTGGCCAAACATCTCTCGTACGTGGATTTAAACCTCTTTCTTTCTCTCTCTCTCTCTCTCCCCTCTCTGCTTCTATACTGTGAATCTATGTATATTTCTGTGTATATACATATTCATGTGTATATGAATATATGTGTGTGTTTACTTATGTATATATTACTTATGTATATATACATGTCTACCTATAGCCTTATATCTGTGTATCTGACTGCATAGCTCTGTCTGTTTATCTGTCCATGTAGCCATCTGTCTATCTGCCTATCTGTCTGTCTATCTACTTATCTATCTATCTACGTATATACACGAGTATCATATACATATAAACATATAACTATATATTTTCCAGTTGACTGAATATATATATATAACATATGTATACCACATGCTTCTGCATATCCATAAACCTAAATGTCTGTAAGTTATAGCGATATACCGTTCTCCTATATATGCATGTATGTAAGTAACATGGCAAGATGCTGACACATATCACTGAAGATACATCATATATATATATGTATATCTACATGCGCACATACCTACATACATACACACATAAATACATACATACATACATACATATGCACATATATATATGTATATATATATATATATATATGTGTGTGTGTGTGTCTATAGATCCATAAGCCTCTATCTGTACCTTTCTATTTGCCTACATACGATATACACAGAGAGAGACATACAGTGTGACTTTAATCTCTTGAAAATATAGGGGCCCAACATGGTCAAACTCATATGTACAAGAAATACGTGTGAATCCTCCCCGGGCCACACAGATGCTCATGCTGCTTTGCCTAGTCTCGCCATTCCTGCATTTGACAAAATGTCCATGAAGTTCTCTTTCCCTTGGGGTGCACAATTGTACAAGATGTCCAAGCTTGCAGTAGGTACACCGGCCAATTTGTAGCAGCGAGAACAATTGCCAAGGCCAGCGAAGAATTCGGTAAACCCAAAGACCTCACATTCAATGTTCAGAGTTCTACATCAGAAGCCCACAGGCTGTTGCGTGCCTCCTGGAAGCAATACACATTCTCGCTCCATGAGAGCAGCATCACCAGCATCATGAGGACCTCGAGCTGAGTTCACACGATGCCTTGAAATTGATGGCGCTATCTAGTCACTGCCAGCTGTGAAGCCTTCGGTGCATTAAGCTGCTGCAATCTCCAGAGGATGATGGGAAGCATGGCGGCCGATGGACGACAAACTGAGGCCAGCAAGTTCACCCGGATTGTTTTGGTTGGACAATTTCAGGAATGCAGACATGTTTCGAACCACTTTCAGGGGCCGACAAAGAGTCTGCACAGGCAGCACAGAGAGTCGTCCGAGCATACCTATTGAGTCTTCAACTTGAAGTGCAGCCCAGCATGTCTACATGGAATCGCAAACAAGTCAGATTCACTCTTCGTCTCGGGTTTCTCCTTCTCCTCGAGTCGGAGCATCCATGCTGCCTGCGGCAGGGTTTAGTGGCAATATGATCAAAACCAGCGTTCCCTCTGCTGGTTTCAAACAGGAACCGACAAGTTCCGAGTGCACCATAGATTCAGGCCTTGCGCTTCGGCATCGCCCAACTCACTGGACTTGCTCTGGCAGGGCCTCGACAGCAGAGAAGTAAATCATGGTAGTTTAGTAGTACGGTAGTAGTCGAAGTAGTAGTAGCAGCAGTAGTAGTAGTAGCAGTAGTAATAGTACTAGTAGTAGTAGTAGTAGTAGTAGTACTAGTAGTAGTAGTAGTAGTAGTAGTAGTAGTAGTGGTAGTAGTAGTATACATATATAGATGTATCAGAATCAGTAGTAGTAGTAGTAGTAGTATAGTAGTAGTAGTAGTTGGAGAAGTATAGTCACAATAGTAGTATAGTAGTAGTAGCAGTAGTAGTAGTAGTACTACTACTACTACTAGTATGTTCCGGCTATCTAGCGGTACCTCTTGGAAAAGTAGACTATAAAGAGTCTACTTTTCAAAAACTACAGCAGTAGTAGTAGTAGTAGTAGCCGTAGTAGTAGTAGTAGTAGTAGTAGTATAGTAGTAGTAGTGTAGGTAATATAGTAACAGGGGTGCTAGCAGTAGCAGTAGTAGTAGAAGTAGTACCAGCAGTACCAGTACCAGTACTAGTACTAGTACTATAGTACTAGTACTAGTACTAGCAGTAGTACGAATAGTAGCAGCACTACTAGTAGCAGTAGTAGTAGTAGTAGTAGAAGTATAGTAGTAGTAGTGGTAGTAGTAGTAGTAGTGGTAGTAGTAGTAGTAGTAGTGGTGGTAGTAGTAGTAGTAGTCGTATAGTAGTAGTGGTAGTAGTAGTAGTAGTAGTAGTCGTCGTCTTATAGGTATAGTCGTAATTATACGAGCAGAGGAGCAGCAGTGGCAGTATGTTGTATAGCGGTAGTATGACACCCGATGAATAAGGTGTTGGCGCTTCAGAATTGCTGAAGCTTAAATTCCCCTGAAGACTTGCGGGTTGGAGCCTTGTAGGGCTGGAAGGAAATGATGGCTTCAGTCTTGGATCTTGCCGTACTGCATCGGCGGGCCAAGCCTGGGAATTAAGACGTTATGGTATATATCTGTTGGGTTTATAGAGTTTAGGGATTTAGGGTTTATGGTTATGGGTATTTTCTGTCTAAAGGACTTCTGCTTCAAGCTTGCGCTTTCTGTGCAACCTGACAACAGTAAGACAAGATGGCATGTTCAGAAGCTAAGTGGCTGCCCTTGTGGTCCTTGCTACCGAGTACAGCAGTTGCAAACACATATGTATTAATGCACAACCATACAAGGCTTCGACCCCGGACGCTGTGATCGATTTCACTTCACCCAAAATACCCCAAGACTTGGAAAGCTGGGGTTGGTGTCAGGACCGTTCGAGAAAGGATTTCCTCTCCCCTGCCCCGGTAGCCATATATGACAACCCTAATTTTAAACCCCTAGCCTAGCCTGCTCTACATGGCCTGAGATCGTGGGTGCGTTTGCCGACACAATACTAGACATTTGGACATCCTCGAAACGGAAAGAACCCTGGAGAAGCCTCATGCAATCAGACATCCTCGCACAGCCCGCCCAGTGCAACAGAAGTATAGCGGCTAAGTATCGAAAAGACACACCCGAAGAGGAAGCTTGTATATGCCCTGTACAACCCCAAATACAAAGCCTATTTATAACCCTGTATAGGCCCCTAAATTAACCCTACAAACCAGGCATGCGTAAGGCAGCCGACGGAAAGCGGCTGGTGTGGTGCTGCCTTGGGCCGTGCATCTGGTTCGGGGTTCTTGGCTTGGGGTGACTATAGGAAGGATGGTGCTAAATGTAAAGGGATCCGAAACAGGGCCTCAACCTTCGACTATACACCTTATAGACTTATATAGAAACACCAAATATGTTATGGAGATTCCCTTTGGTTCATTGGGATTGGAACACCCTTGTGCCTTCTACAGGGCCTTTAGAATCCTTGTATAAAGCTTGTATAAACCCTAAACCCCTAAACCCTTAAACACCTATGTAGAATCCGTATATAAACCCTGAAACCCTATGTATAAACCCTATATTAGCGTTCTACTTTGATTGGGATCACCTTCTATCTAGATTGGGATTATAGGATTAGGACTCCCTTCTTTTAAAGCCTGAACCCTACCAGCTGAAACGTATTTTCCAACTTCAACCCGAGGCCCTTCGGTACCAGGCATGTCGTGTGACACGACTTAAACACTGCTGAAATAACAGACATGTATGTACTTAACAAGTGCTCCCAATCGGCACCGTCGGCACTCCGTATAGATGTATGCACGTACATATGTTTCTCTCTTTATAAATACCTATATATATATACACATATATATGTATATGTGTACATCTACTATGTAGGCATATACAGCATTTCTATAGAAACCATTGTTTTGTGTGTGAACAGAAACTATATGTATGTGTTAAGCTCATGCAGGCACGTATTTGTACATGTGTGTCCATGTCTTCGCACATACATATGTATGTGTATATGTGTATCTATATGTGTATATCGTGTATGGACATATATGTATATAAGATCTAGATGTCTATGTATACTCATATGTATATGTATATATATGCATACATCTGTCAGCATACACACACATATATATATAGGCGAAGGAAGAGTTTGTACTAAATCTTGGCCCTTCCGAGAACAGAAAAAGGCTGTGACATGCGAAGCAGGACAGGCTATAGAATCGCCGTCATTGCACGTATCCTGACCATCAGCACAGTCATCTTTTCATAACCGCCATGATCAGCACGGCATCATCAGCATCATCATGCTGGCCAAGCATCATCATCCCCGCAGCATCATCCTCGAAACCACCGTGTCAAGACCATCATCAGCGCCTGAGGTTTGGGCTTCCTGGTGCGAGTTCGGATGGAATTACGGAGCAATAAACATTCTATTTTGGCATACGTAGAGGCATGTTTGTAAAGGGCATACCGGTGGGCGACTTCCATGGACTTGTTTCGCTGTCTTGGACCTGTTTAGTTCCAGCCCTCCCGCCAATGAAAGTTTATAAGGATTCAGGGTCGCAGGGTTGAGGATTAAGGGCTTATATAAGGTTAAGGGTTATAAGGCTGCGGTGCGGGCTTAGGGTATGAAACTCTGTATATATATATATATGTATATATCATGGATACATACACACATATAGGCTCGTTCCCTCCTTAAAACTAGTTGCGATGCCTTAGAAACCTCAAACAAGCCCAGCGCCCAAGTAGACCATATAGGAGAGGGTATTCATACCGTACGTAAAGAAGTTAACAGACTATTTATAGACCCAGCGAAGCCCGATCACAATTCTACGACCCTGAAACCCCTTGCCAAGTTGCTCCGGGCCATATGTGGAACCATTTCTTGTTCTCAGACCTTTGTTGCTTTCAGATGGGATGATAACGGTTAGAAGGTTTGCAGGCTGGCTCGAGTTGAGATACACTTGGGGATGCGTAATGTCTAGACTCTATAAGGAAACATGCGTGCCACAATCCTGGAGTGGAGCTCAGGTATATAAGCGGCATTGGCGCTGGGCAGATTGATTTCCTGCGGCGTTCTGCGCTTGCGGCTCCCGGCATCAGCAACCTACAGGCTGTCTTCCTAGCACGTAGGACTTGGGAACTTTCCCACGTGATCAACAGCCTCTTTCTAAGCTGAGACCCTAAGCCCACAAAGCTTGAAAGATCAGATCAAAATTTCAACCCGGAGCAGCAGCTGCACGACAAGTCACAGGTAGATGAATACAGAAGTCGAGGCATTCTTCTGGGATTTAAAATTGGGGTTCTAGAAGTCATATATGCATGCACATAGTATGGCAGGACCATGCTAGCCATGCTTCCTAGCAGCTGCATGCTCGCGGTTGTTCCCACCCCGAAAAGCAGCAGAATCTCTTAAATTTTCACAGATCGTGAAACTCTTTCCCGGTCTCCTCCATGTGTTGATGGAGCCTCACAGCAAACCTCGCACACTCATTCAATGTAGCTTCGTAGTCCTCGCAAGCCACGGAGTCCAAGCGCTGAGTCAGCTCGGCCGTGTCCCCGCCCATCCACGTGATCTCAGCGAGCATCTCTTACATAAGTCTATATATATACACAGTAGACATTATAGACATATACATATACATGCATGTATATCTATATCTATATATATATATATGTACTCATTATTATATTCTTTACTTATTTATACATTATGTATTCTTGTTTATTATAATTTCTCTGAAATGCTACACAACTTCCTCGAATTGAAAGGCTAGGCGCAAACAGGCCCACGGACTGGAGGGCCAGTCGCACATCAGGCCAGCCACAGCCACTCATCGTGCCGCAATAGATGGGCGGCCCATCCGCACACTTCCTCAGGATGCCGACATTCTGTCGGGTCCAGTACACGGACAACTGCCAGTGATCGTACTCTGGCAGCAGGTGCTTCTCGCCCTTCATCGGCACGGGCATCACGGGCTTGATGGCGGCCAGCTGGGCAAGAACGATGCGCATTGACTCATCATCATCCTGCAGGTAGTCCATGATGCCCGAGATCGTGGTCGGCAAGGCTGCGCGCCTGGCTGCGAGGCGCTCACGGTGCACGATATCCTCGGCCGACCGCTTCGGCCTGGGCATGTTCACGGTGCCCCTGGATCTGACTCCTTCGCCCGCACCGTCCTGGGCAGCATCGGGAGCACCCGAGGCCTCAGCGGGCACTCGCACAGAAGCAGCGGCCTCTGGCGCTGCTTTCGCCTTCGCCTTCCCCTTTCCCTTGGCCCTTGCCTTCCCCTTTGCTTTGGGAGATGCCTGCAGCTTGCCAGCCTTAAGCACCTTCTTCTTGGGAGTCGACCAATACATCGGTTTCTTGCTGCCCTCCTCAGCAGCCTTCTTGGCCTTTTTCTTGGACTTCTTGTTGGGATGGGATTTGCCCTTCCCACCGCCTTTGCCTTTGGCCTCAGAAAAAACCAATGGTATCTCCTCCACTCGATCGTCGCTGGCAGAGCCAGCAAGCTGCTCGCGGCGGGTCAGCACCTCGTCCTTTGGCAAACTGAGCCGTTGCGTCACCTCCCTGCAGTGACGCAGGTGTTCCTGGGAGTCCGTCAGGCGCTTCGAAGGAGGCTTCTTCGTGGCTGCCCAAGCCGGGACAGGAAGGTCCGGCTCAGAATCCACAGAGGCACCACTCGGTGACGCCACCACGGCGAATCTCGGACCGGGGCCCGAAGCTTCGTCCTCGGCCACTGCCTCATCCTCACTCTTAGGACTCTTGAAGCGCCCGTGCGAAGGCGGAGTTCGGGGCGGTGTTCTTGGTGGCGCGTCTGCTGACGGGGATCGGGTTGGCATCGGCACGTCCTCTGCCGTCGCAAAGTGCTGCGACTCATGAGCCTGGGGGCGACGATAGATCGAATACATATACTGTGCATGCCAAAAAAAAGGCAAAAACAATCCATGCTGGACACATGCATGTACACGATTGATCAATGGAACAGGCTTCGAGCCTGCACCTGCGTCTCATCGGTGTCCAATGCAAAGGTGAGTTCCCGGCATAGCCCGCTACCTCTAGATCCTTCCAAAATCAAACAGCCAAACATGAGGAGCAGTCCCATACTGCACGAAAATGCATATGCATGTATACATGCACATATGGGTCCGCCCGCCTGCTGCTGGGTTTTCAGTGAAAACTTTCTCAGAGGATGCGGCCGGCCTAAGCATCGATGCGTCAAGCGTATGAAGTATATACATGTACATATATATATATATAGCAACATGTCTGTGGAAATCTTCATGCATACCAGGTGCTTCTGCAGGGCCAGCTTGGTCTTTTGCATCTGATACCTAAGCTGCTGCATCCTGCGCAGCTTCTCCATATTCGCCGACAGGAGCTGCTCATTGCCATGGGGGTCCCCAGCAGGACTGTCCTCGATAAGGATGCCGCCTTCAATGAAATTCATCCGATTTGTGGGCGGGGCCTCAACCACAGCCACAGGCCGTGCATCCCGCGCCCCGGATGAGCTCCCGAGCTCAACACTGGGCTCCGGATCGGATGGCTCAGCATCCAACTCCTCACCATCCAACTCCTCATCACCGGTCACCGCACCACTCCCTTCCTCATTATCCGTGCCTCGCCGGGCATCGTCATCGGCATCACTGGCATCATCACCGCCATCATCTCCTGTAGCCGGGTCCTGAAATCTCACACTTCAGCTAGGTGGCATCGCTAGCACACGTGACCCCGATAATAGTTGGTATATGTGCATATATAGATATACACGTGTATATATATATATACATGTATATGTGCATGCACAAAACATACAGCCGAAGCTGTTAACGTTCATGCACATGCACACTACACCACACTTTATATACACACATACATATACATATATATAAATATATATACACATATGCATATATATATATATACATATACATACATGTATATCTACATATATAAATATGTATCCACAGTCACAAGTGTACTAAATGCATGGTTTTAGTTTTTCAACCGATCCATGCAATTGATGTCCTCTGCATCAGCAGGCGGTTCCCTGGAAGATGCCGGGGGCATATCTGGATCCAGGATGAGCTGCAGCTGATAGAAGATGGGATCCTAAGCTGCACTGGGGCCTGGGGACTATGCAAGGGGCTCGCCAGAAGCTCCAACAGTGCTGGGTATTGCTCGATCATTGCATTAATTCAGACATAGGAACTCTGGCCGATTGGCCCTTTCTGACTTTCATCTTCACGAACGATACCATGCTTTTCCCCCAGGTAGCATCCAACCTCACATCGTCCAGGTTGTGCGGGATGCTCATCTGCTTGCGGATCGTCACAAGCCTGGGTTGCAACATCAAGCTATCATTTCAAGCAGCTATATACTTAAGGTACCATGCAGTGCCAATCCGATGTGCATACATGCTGGCTAGGCACTCTGCATAAACAGCATCCAAATGGAACAACTCCCAATTGGGTTGTTCAGCAACAGCTTCTAGCAAAGGACGTACCACACGATGGTTGTGTGAGATGTGCTTGTTGCAGCACTTCAGCGCCTCTTCGTCCGGCGATTCAATGAGGCGTCTCTTCGAGCTCAGGCGACCGAGGAGTTCGGCTTCGGAGGCCCATGCCTTTGCCACACCTTCCAGCTTGTAGCCGGGTAACTTCGCTGGCATGCCGTACTCGAGAGAAACAGTGCTATGAGACAGGTCACTGCTGCTCTAAGAAAATCTGCGGGAATGCGAGCACAGTCTGACTCGCTCATACAATGGGCATGCATGCAAGGGTACATCAGCCCGGTGTTCATTTGCAGGCCCTGCGTGGAAGAAGCTGAGCACACGGCCGCCATCCCATGCACAGCAAAATGCATGTGCGTGTGCTGTGGTTCTCAGCAGGCTTTGATTTCTTTAATGTATATATATGAGCGCTCAATATAATGTGGGCGGACACGGTATCCTTACAGTTTTAGATAAGGCAGATTGAATAACATCACTTATATAGGGCTCATAAGCTGAAGCTCTTGGGTGGATTGTGTCACATGACACGGGTTGAGCCTGCACAGCACTGCGCGCCGCAGTCCACATCCAGCGACACAGCATCTGAGGCAGGATTTCCAGGGAAGAAGCTTGGACCCAGGATTTTCAGGGTTAAATGACACCGAACCAGGTTATTCCTAAATGACCGCTTATTTTGTCGGTAATTGGTTCCACAGGTAGTGTTTAGGGTCTATAGCAAAAGGGTTTGGGGTTAAATTTAAGGGTTTAGGGCCTTTAGTGTTTGGGGTTTTCAGGGTTTAAGCAAGTGTTAGGGTTTAGGGCTTTTAGGGTTTGGGGGTTTAGGGTCCAGGGTTTTTTAGGTTTAGGGTTTCGAGCCATGGGCTGCCCTCTTCACAAGGGCAATGCAATAAACTATCATAGAGTGGACAGCACTGATAAGTAGATAGATCAATCGACATGAATGGAAAGAACCATGCGTATACATATGTATGTATGTATGTATGTACTCACAAGTTATTACACACATATGTGTCTATATATATATATAGACATGTACATATACAAATACACATCGTATATATATATATATAGAGTATGTATGTACGCGCACACACACACATGCTTGAAGTCATGCTTGTATGTGGTCAGGCGTCTGGCATTCCCAGCCCCCCCCCCCGCTGTTGCCACTAGATGGTGGGGTTGGTGCTGGGGCGGCCAGGGGTCACACGCAAGCCCTACGCAAGCCATAAGCCCCATAAGATAGCGCATGCTCCTGTTTCTATTAACCTTAACCTGCACTTTAAACCCTACACCCAACCTTAAACCCCGCCCAAGTGCAAGCTCTAAGCCTAAAGCAGAACATGAACCGTCAACCCTAACGAACCTAACCCTTGTCGATCGAAGCCTGATACCTTTTAACAGTAAACCCAAAACTCAACAGCTTAAGCTAAACCCCAAAACCCCTAACCACCCCACAGGGGGAAGAGAGACCCCACACCCCACACCATAGGGGAGGGGGGCCCACCTATATCCAGACCATTGACCTTTGGGGGGCGGAGGGGGGGGGGCGGCGGAGCGCGTGACCATATATGATCATATATGCACACATGCAGTTCTGTTTCGTCAATGGGTTCGAGTCTGTTTGGTCTTACCTTTGCCCGCTGCTCTACCCAGGATGTGTCGGCAGAACGTCTTTGCACCCTAACCCTAAACCCTAAATGCCTTGATCAACTCCTGGCCTTCTGGCCTTATGTACGCCTAGACGATTGGGCAGACATAAAAAGGAGCTCAAAAAAAAAACTCAAGGCATAGGCCGCCCACCTACTGTGCCCTGCCCTGCCCTGCCCTGCCCTGCCCTGCCCTGCCGGTAAAGCCTCCCGGTACACGGGGACGGAAATGACTCCGCTACCAGACAACACGGACGTGGACCCCAAACCCACCACCGTTGGCGTCGCCCGCCCTGCCNGCCTTCAGGTTTGAAGACTTCCTGCCGATCCCCGTCCTGCCATCTGTTTTGGGTTCGGGCTTGTTCACCACTAGTTGCAGGCTTACGGGTTTCCTGTCTGCCATGGCATCCTGCCCTGCCCCTGCTTGGTTGTTTATGTGTGGAACGGCGAAAGGAAGCAGAGAGCAAGAATTTGGGGGGTGAACCCTAAACCCTAATTGAGAATAGTTGGGGTGGTTGGGACTACATGCTGACGCAAGCGCGCGATAAGTGGGTGCCCCGCACCCACCGCGCGCACTGTCTACACACCCTAACCCTAACCCTAAACCCTAAACCCTAAACCCTGCCCTGCCCCCTGTGCCCTGCGCCCTGTGGCCCTGCCCTTCCAACTTTGTCCTTGCCCTTCCTGCTACATCAACGAGATTGAAGAAATAGAGAAAACAGGGTTTAGGGTTTAGGGTTTAGGGTTATAGTTTAGGTGCTAAACCCAAAAAGGAATTGGTTTGGGTGGTATGGCCGCCTACACGGCGTGGGGTGGGAGAATTAAAAGAAAGAGCCATCCACAATGAGGCTCCAACGGCCAATCGTCATACTACGACGCACTCGAAAGTACACTGTCGCAAGATATTCCCGCTTACGCGCCACTCTACGGCAAACCCTAAACCCTGCCTCCCAAAACCCAAACCCCAAACCCTCAAACCCTAAACCCAGAACCCTAAACCCTAAGTTGTGCTATCGCAGGCAATGTGGTTCCGGTGATGATGCTCGTGCCACAGACGATTCTGACTCCGACCGGGCAGGCCCCATACCATGCTAAGGAGCGTGTTGAAGGTTTAGGGTTCCTTTAAAGGGACCCATAAGGGTTCTATACGGGATCTATAGGGTTTAGTGTTTAGGGTTTAGGGTTTAGGGGTTTAAGGGTTTAGGGGTTTAGGGGTTAGGGAGTCTAGGGATTTAGAGTTTAGGGTTTCGGATTTCTGTTGCTGCAAGAGAAGAGACAGCGTGATGTATTAGTGCTCGACCTTAAATCCTAAACCCTAAGCCCGAAAGCCCTAAGCTCCAAACCCTACTCGTATGATGGAACAATTCCTTCTGGGAGGGGCAGGGGACTTAGTAAGTAAGGTTATAAGTAGGGTTATAATTGGGGTAACTCCATTTAGGGTACTTATAACTCCACTCATAACCTACTTACTAAGTCCCCTGCCCCTCCAAGTTAGTGGCCCGAAACCCAACTCTTCAAGGTTTTGGGTTCTTATAAGGTGGTCCCACTCCGAAAGTTTGACCTTTTATACCCGTGGGCATTTGGGAAGTAAGTGTATGTCCCTAAACCTTAAACCCTAAACCAGCGAGATGTTCGTGGCAGGCGCCAATGCCATACATGATGGCGAACCAGCAAGGCGTGCAGCCAATGCAACCAGGCCGGGGCCTCCCTCGTGAAATGAAAAGCTTCAGGGTGTATGGTTTAGGGTGTGTTGGTTTTAGAGTTTAGGGTTTAGGGCTTTGGCTTTAGGGCAGGGCTTAGGGCTTTGTTAGGATTTCGGGTAGTATCCCTGATCATGTTACGGAAAGTAGGCGGGGCAGCTCACCGTTTCTGCGGAAGTGCAGGTTTCCGAGTAGAATTTCAGGTTTGGGTTTCGAGTCTCGGTTTCTTTCAATGTTTAGGTTTAGGGTTTACTTGTAATCAAAACTGTAGGTTATGACCCTCTTCTCTATAGCTTATAGCTACGGTAGAACCACTTAGACAGTAGGTTTTTGGATCCTTTCAACCCTAAACCCTAAACCCTTAAAACAATGCCCCCTAAACCCTAAAGGTTTGAAATTCGTGGTCTTCTTTCGTTCTGCGCGGGCAAGTGATGAAACTTGGCACCACAAGCTTCCCTTGTGCAGAGACCGCTAGTCGTGCTCTGCTCGGTAGCTCCTGTTTTAGGGTTTCAGGTTGTAGGGTTTCAGGCTTCAGGGTTTCAGTTTTCAGGGTTTAGGCTTTAGGGCTTCAGGGGTTTAGGGTTCAGGGTTTAGGGGCTTAGGCTTCAGGGGTTTCCCCAGCTTTAAAACCAGAAAGCGCGAAACCCCACACACCCTGAGTCTTAAACCCCACAGGCCCTACAGCATAGCTGTTGCTCAGGTGGAGGGCCAGGGGACTTAGTAAGTAAGGTTATAAGAGGGTTGTAATTGGGGTAACTCCATTTAGGGTACTTATAACTCTACTTATAACCTACTACAATGCGCTATAATATACTCTAATATACTATAATATACTATAATATACTGTAATATACTGCATAACCCTACTTATAACCTACTTACTAAGTCCCCTGCCCCTCCAAGCAGGTGTCATGCCGCAAATGCACCAAGTGCAGGCAGTGCAGCAGGCGCATGCCCGAACCCGTGGATCTGACTTGCTCCGAACAGGGGCCGGAAGACTCACTTCCTAGAAGAAAACTGTAAGATAACTTAGGGTTCCTTATAGAAGGTAGACTTATTCCCAACAACAAAAATGATAATATAAGATTCCTTAGGGTTCCTTACTTCCTAGAACAAAAATATAAGATAACGTCGGGTTCCTTATAGAAAGTAGAGTATAATGCACGCCACAACGCTATTCAAGTTACTATTATATGACACGCTCACAGCCCGTTACGTGCCGCGAGTTCCTTCTGCCAGACGAGCTTTCAGTTTCCGGTGCAAAAAAGCCATCAGTTTCTCAGAGTCCGAGATTGACACACTCTAGAGAAGTGTGAGAACATCCTACACGAAATTTCTTCCATGATAGAACATAAGACAGGCTATGCTATACGATGCTATACTATACTACATTGTACAACACTCTGTTGACAACACTTTATTATACCACGTTCTGCTTTTCCTACTTATTCTTCTTACTTAAAGGTTGGCTTTAGTGTTCCTTGAAGGGCTCTCTGAAGGGTTTACGGGGGTTCTGTAAGACTAAACCTTAAACCCCAAACCCTAAACCCTAAACTCTGAACCCTAAACCCTGAACCCCGAAGCCCTAAACCCTAAACCCTGAACCCCGAAGCCCCTGAACCCTAAACCCGCTATAAGGGTTCTATACGAAGTCTTGGGGGATCCGGGCACCTAGCAGCCCCTGCAGTGGAAGGACGGCAGCAAGTCGCATACTTGGAGGATCAAAGGACTAAGTACCTGGAGTACCTAAAGGGTTCCTGAAGGGTTCCTTTTAAAGGGGTCTGTAAGGATTACGATAATGGCTATTATCGGGGTTGTAATCGAGGGGCCTAAATACTGGGTTCCCGATTATAGTTCTAGTATAATGGGCCCCAAAACCCTATTCCATTTATTACGGCCCCTACATTACGGCTTTGTAGGATTTCTACAAGGGCTATATAGGGCTCGGTGTTATTGGATTTGGCAAGCAAGGTCATAAGTACCTGAATTAGGGTTGCAAGGCATGCGCAGTATAGTTACCCTATGTATACCCCCAGTCACTACGGTTGATGATACAAATCCTGCAGTATCCATAATAAGGAATATACCATAATTCCGATAGTGCAGGGTCATTAAGGTAATGCAGAATTTATAATGTAGGAACCTGATCAAGAAACCCTGGGCCTAGAACCCCAAAATAGTAGGATTCATATAAGGAACCCTACTAAAGGCCCAAGGTTTCTTAATCAGGTTCCTACATTAAACCCTAAACCCTAAACCCCTAACCCCTAAACCCCTAACCCCTAGCCAAAGGTTTCTTAATCAGGTTCCTACATTATCATCAACCGTGTGTCCCAAGATCCCTTAAAGGCCCTAAACCTCCTGAGCTCCCCCTAGGAATGAACCTTAAACTCTAAGCCCTCTAAGGAACCCTAAACCCTTATAGATCTTGTTTGAATGAAACTTAAAAACCCTAAACCCTAAACCCCTTAAGGAACCCTAAACCCTTATAGATCCCTTAAATGAACGAACCTTAAACCCTAGCGACACCCCGTGGAGGAACCAGGAGTCACCGGACCACCAGCAACCCTGCATGGGCGGAAGGAGGTCACCGGCTGCCCAAAAGGCTTTACATGGACTGGGAAGACGGCCCGGAAGGAGATATCATGTTGGAATACATGGACCGTGGGCAGGACCGAGTTGTCTACAAGCGCGGCGAGCTCGTGGTCAAACTGTGCCCCTGCCCGCAACAATGAGAAGACCAAATGTCCCAAGCACTGCCAAAGCTGGTGGCAAAGCTACATATTCTGGCACGAGGCGTTGGAGGTGCAACTCCAAGACCCTTTAAGGAACCTGAGTTACTAATGCTTCAGGGAGCCTCCTGTTGACATGCATCACAGTAAGCCCTGAACCCTCCAATCCTGGAGCAATCCTAAGCCCGACGCCCGAAGCCCTACTTGGAGGATCAGGGAACTTAGTCAGCAAGGTTATAAGTCCCGATTGGGGTTTGTAAGTAATTATATGTCTCGTTGCCTTATTTATAACCCTAGTTACTAAGTCCCATGATCCTTTATTGAAGTAGTCCCTAAACCCTAAACCCTATAGATCCCTTTAAGGAGCTTCTAAGGAAGCCTAGTTACTAAATCCCATGATCCTTTAAGTAAAGCCCAAACCTTGAATCCTAAAGTCTAAGCCCCGAACCCCAAAGCCCGAAGCCCCGGTTTAGGGTTTAGGGTTTAGGGTTTGGGGTTTAGGGTTTGGGGTTTAGGGTTTAGGGTTTGGGGTTTAGGGTTTGGGGTTTAGGGTTTAGAGACACAAAAATGCCCCCTACTGGGTTCTTGTCAAGGGATTTAACCTAAGGTACCATAATGAGGATATATTGGTACCTCAAACCTTATACCCTTAAAGGCTGCAGGGAGTCCCTATAGGGATAGTACTAGTACCCAGTCTAAGACAGACCGGATCGATCGAAGGCACCTGCTGTGCAGCCGCAAGCGCAGCAGGCACCCCAGGCACAGCAGGACACCTGGCGAAGGGTTTAGGGTCTTGGGTGTTGTTTAGGGTTTAAGGTTTAGGGTTTTGGGTTTAGTTTAGGGTTTAAGGTTTAGGGTTTGGGGTTTAGTTGGGGGTTTAAGGTTTAGGGTTTAGGCTTTAGTTTAGGGTTTAAGGTTGAGGGTTTAGGTGAGGGTTTGATGTTTATGTTTTAGGGTTTGGGGTTCAGGGTCTGGAGTCTGGGCTTCGGGGTTTAAGGTTCCGGTTTTTTTTGGGATAGGGTTGCCTTTTTTTAGGGTTCCTTTAAGGGCTTCCTTTAAGGGATAGGGTTGCCTTGTTTTAGGGTTCCTTTAAGGGCTTCCTTTAAGGGATAGGGTTGCCTTTTTTTTTAGGGTTCCTTTAAGGGCTTCCTTTAAGGGATAGGGTTGCCTTGTTTTTAGGGTTCCTTTAAGGGCTTCCTTTAAGGGATAGGGTTGCCTTGTTTTTAGGGTTCCTTTAAGGGCTTCCTTTAAGGGATAGGGTTGCCTTGTTTTTGGGTTCCTTTAAGGGCTTCCTTTAAGGGATAGGGTTGCCTTTTTTTTAGGGTTCCTTCAAGGGCTTCCTTTAAGGGATAAGGTTGCCTTGTTTTGGGGTTCCTTTAAGGGCTTCCTTTAAGGGATAGGGTTGCCTTTTTTTTAGGGTTCCTTGAAGGGGTCTGGGATCAGGATTCAGGGTGTAAGGGTTTAGGTCTTTAGGACCCTAGGTCGTGTTTGTCTACGGAACATTGCTCACATGCAGAT
This sequence comes from Symbiodinium sp. clade A Y106, assembly GCA_003297005.1. Classification (NCBI taxonomy): domain Eukaryota; class Dinophyceae; order Suessiales; family Symbiodiniaceae; genus Symbiodinium; species Symbiodinium sp. clade A. Next base: position 62,608 of record BGNK01001526.1, read on the forward strand.
TCCCTCGGACATCCCTAAACCCTGAACCCAATACTCTATGATTGGAGCACCCTTCTTTCATCAGTGATTGTCTGTTTCCTTGTCTCTCCGTGTCTGTGTTTCTGCCTGGCTGACCGCCTGTGTCTCTGTCTGTCCGTGCTTGTCTTGATGCAGACGGAAAAACCCAAAGAAGCAGTACCAGCAGTCGATGCAGTCGTGGCAGAGTATAGGATAGGGAAGCTCTTTGTCATTCAACCTCGGCTCCCGTACAACGACCCCGCAACCTCGAAGCCCTGAACCCGACACCCTGCAACCGAGGCCCTACACCCAGAACCCGAAATCCTAACATCCAAACTCACGGCGCTACATCGCAAAGCTTTCTAAAGGAACCCTTAAGGGAACCTTTAATCATAGGGACCCTTAGGGCGTAATGCCCATAATAAGGACTTAATTTAGTAAGGCTTATTTAAGGAAGTCTAGTTCCCCCCCTCCCCCTTACCCCCCCTAATGGTCCCTATGATTTCAAGGAACCCTTTAAAGGAACCCCCTAAACTTCCTAAACCCTACTTGGAGGATCATGGGACTTAGTAAGTAAATAAGTATAGTTACCTTATTTATAACCCTAGTTACTAAGTCCCATGATCCTTTAAGTAGTCCCTAAACCCTAAACCCTATAGATCCCTTTAAGGAGCCCTTTAAGGAAGCCTAGTTACTAAGTCCCATGATCCTTTAAGTAAACCGTCATAACCCCAAAAGCCGCATGGCAGGACCTGCGCCAGTTTCAGGCCCAAGTGCTGCAGGCGAGCCGTGCTGGAGAGTTCCAGAAATCGAACTGGTTTAGGGTTTAGGGTTGAGGGTTTAGGGTTTAGGGTTTAGGGGACTGAGTAAGGGTTGTGAAGGGGCTCCTCAAAGAGAGCTATGGGATTTCTTAAAGGGATCTATAGGGTTTAGGGTTTAGGGTCTATACTAGAACGGACCTAACTACTCAGAGACTCCAATATCCCTTAATTAAGGAATATTCCTTAAAATATAGTATGATCCCTAATATGATTTAGGGTATATTCCTCATCTAAGGGATATTGGAGTCTCTGGGTACTGTTGATGATATAATTCCTGCATTGCCTTAAGGCCCCTATTATGGGAATAATGGTATATTCCTTGTTATGGGTAATGCAGGATTTATGTCATCAACCGTAGAACTAAGGGTTTAGGGTTTAGGGTTAGGGGCCGGTTAGGGGTTTAGGGGCTCAGGTACTTAGTATCATTCCTTAGCGCTCCTTACCATAGCTATAGTCTAGTGTATCCCACCCAACTAGAACTAAGGGTTTGGGGTTTAGGATTAGGGGCCGGTTAGGGGTTTAGGGGTTTAGGTGCTTGGTATTATTCCACAGCTAAAGCCCCAAAGCCCTAAACCCCCGAGCCTCTCCAGGCAGCGATGCCGGAAGTCTACGAAGACTGGCCAAGCACTCGGCTTCCGGTTTAGGGTTTAGGGTTTAGGGATCAGGGACTTAGTAAGTGAGGGTTCTACGGTTGATGGACAAAATCCTGCATGACCCTAAGGACCCTAAACTATGGGAATTATGGTATATTCCTTATTATGGGTCATGCAGGATTTTGTCCATCAACAGTATTGAGGGTGTCTACAAGGGTTCCTGTAAGGTTTCCTACAAAGGAGTTTTTTGGAGCTTCCAAAAGGGTTGTTTCAGGAGGATCAGGGGACTTGGCAAGTAAGGTTATAAGTACCTTGGGGTTATATGTAAGTCTAAAGAGAGATACCCTAGGCCTCACTGGTTATCAAGAGTAGTCTTTAGGGTTCCTTGAACTCTAAAACCCCGTTCTAATGATGAATGAGGACGCCTGGAGGATCATCAAAAGCATTCCCTGGATTTCTTTGGTAGAACTTCCGTAGCATTATCCTGGCATATGCCCTCCCATACCTCATTCTACTTGTTCAGGCCGTTGGCCAGAACCCGAAACCCTGAAACCCTAAACCCTCCAACCCCTAAACGCTGAAACCCAAAACCCTGAAACCCCAAACCCCTAAACCCCTAAACGCTGAAGCCCAAAACCCTGAAACCCCCAAAGCCTCAAACCCCTAAACCCCTAAACCCCTAAACGCTGAAACCCAACACCCTGAAACCCCCAAAGCCTCAAACCCGCAACGAACGCTGAGACCGACGAGCTTCTTGGAAGGCCACCGGAGCGGGTGAGCTTGCGGAGTTTGGGGTTTACTATAGGGTTTTGTTTAGGGTTTAGGGTTTAGGTTTCAGTTTTGGTGTACATTTGTAGTTTAAATATAATAAGGAACCCAGGAAAACTAGCAGCCATGGTTTAGAGGTTTAGGCCTCTTGGGGTTTCGGGGTTCCCTAAACCCTAAACCCCTAGACCTTAAACCCTAAACCCTGAAGGGTTTTAGGGGTTTAGAGGTTTGGGGTTCAGGGATCTATGGTTTAGGGTTTAGCGTTTCAGGGTTCATCTAGCACTGTTGCAGTAACTATGCCTCATCTTAACCCATCCACTGCCCAAGTATAGCGTTTCAAGTATCATATGAAGGATCGGATGGTAGATGAACCTCTTGCACAATCCGTTACAACCCCTTCGTAGAACCCATATTTTGGAATCTCTTGATGGTCCACTTATAGAGCCACTTCAGGAGGGCTAAGAGAATCCCTTATATGAACCACTTGTAGAACCCTTATCGAAGCATTTCGGGCAGGAGCCTTCGTGTGATCCGGCCATGCTTTTTCAAGTTTGTCTCGAGATGGTTAGTCTTGAGACCCTTCGTGTTTCACCTGAGTTCTTGTTCGTGAGCTTAATCAAAGCTACTATACCAAGTAATTCAGGCATACTGCCTGCTTCTCATTCCTACAATCGTACCTAATCTCAAGTTCTCAGAGTTAGCATAGCAAGTATGTCCACCTTTCCTACAATGGTACCGCAACTCAAGCTCCTTCCGCGAGAACGCAGTCGCAGCGAATATTTTTCCGCTCATGGCTCTTTGCCGATTTGAAATGGGTGCTTCCAAACAGTTCCTACCTTTGCAACTAAGGACTTAGAGGACTTAGGACCCAAAAGGCACATAAGTAAGCATAAGCATGTTATGGCTTTTATGGGGATATCCCTACCTTAATGGGCTTCTTTATAAGGGGGCTTATGGGATATCCCTATCCTAATTTTTGCTTATGTGCTTTTTTGGGGCCCTAGTTTAGGCCTTCAGGTTAGGGTGTTGGGTGGGGCCACATGCGTGCTTGCAAGCAGTTCCTTCCTTTGACTTCGTAACTGAGTTGGCGCACTTTACGCTTGTTGGGATGATAGAGTCCCCTATAGAACTGAAAGTTTACACTTTTCGGGGGCTCTGAACTCAGTAACTAAGCTTGAACTTAGGATTTAGGGTTATAGGCCTTAAGATTCAGGGCTTCAGGTTTTAGGGTCTAGGGAGCCATGCTGATGTAAGCGCGTCACGTGCATTTAACTCTCAGCCCCAACGCCTCCAAAACCCCAACCCCTCCACTCATAGGGACCCGTAGGGGGGTAGGGGGGCCGGGGTAGGGGGCCTTAAGACGTAAAGTAGGGACCTAAGGGTCCCTAATTATGGTCTACCCCCAAATCCTGATTGAGCAAATGTGGCATCCTATCAGGCTAGAAGTAATCCAACACTTCTAACACCAAGCCTCGGAGCCTGACCCCAAGACACCACCCCCACTTTCAAAGCCAAAGAGGCCTTTTAATAAAATGGCCTTATAATGATAAGAACAAGAGCTCCTTTAGGGGTGCCTTTTGGGTTTTTTTAGGGCTCCTTTGACGGGGTCTATAAGGATTACTATAAGGGCTTTTTTAGGGGTTGTTATTTCGGGGCCTAAATACTTCAGGGTTCCTTTAAAGGGGTCCTTTCAGGGTTTAGGGTTTGCCACGTTGTGTTTCTGCGGTATCTCCGACTGGCAGATGTTAAATGTCATCTTTTTGCCGAACTCTTGTCGAAGGCCACCGAAACGAGACTCTTCTTGAAGCTACTCTGTTGCGTAGCTCGGAACCAATACGCTAACATGCTCAAAGGTTCGCTGAGCAGTACTAACTGACTGCTCGTTGCAGAAGTTGCGACGCAGGCCACAGGTGCAAAGAGAGTGGGCTCCGTTAGCCGTTCAAACGCCGCCCGTGTAGGGCTTAGGCTTCAGAGCAACCTGTGTTTAATGACACTTACTATTTAAAAAGGGGACCTCGCAATTGCTGCTCTCAATGTACCAGTGGAGGGAGCGTGGCTCCTCCCCGTGCTTTCTGTGAGCAAGACTTCAAGTTGGCGACAGGCCGCTGCAAAAAGTGATTGTGCTGAGTGATATGCTCCAAGATCCCTCAGTTAAGGAATATACCTTAAGCCATATTAAGGATCCCGCTACAGATCTAAGGTACGTAGTGCAGAAGTGCAAGTGATGAATATTCCTCCTTACTTGGAGTGGCAGGGGACTTAGTAAGTCGTTTGTAAGTAGGGTTATAATTGGGGTAACTCCATTTAGGGTACTTATAACTCTACTTATAACTTATTATAACCTACTTACTAAGTCCCCTGCCCCTCCAAGTAGGGCTCCTTTCTAGAATATAATCAACCATATTAGAGATCTTAAGGCCCAAAACCCTAAACCCTAAACCATATTCTGGCTCCCAAGGCCCACTGGTTATGTTGCTTAATCGAGGGGTTTTGGGTTTAGGGTTGAAGGGGCTTGAAGGCTCTGGATGGAAGGGCTTTTGTGAAGTTTCAATAGCGGCTTGAAGCTTGGAAGCCTGCTTTGCTAAGTCTGGTGGGTTTAGGGTCTAGAGTTTAGGCTTTCAGGTTTTAGGCTTTCAGGGTTTAGGATTTCAGGGTTTAGGGTGTCGGGTCAAGACTACAGGGTTTAGGGCTTCAGGGTTTCACGGTTTAGGGTGTAGGGTATAGAGTTTGGGCATCTTGGAAAGTGGAACTGCGTCAGGTTTCCGGGGGGAAGCTATGCTGCAGTTGCCTGGCATACAGGTGCCGTTCCTCTGAAGACGGAGAAGGAAGAGGACGCCTGCAGGGTTATATCACCGACATCAGCTGCAGTGCCCCTCGACCCTAGACCACAAATCCTGAACCCCTGAGCCCTTGTATACACAACAGTCCAGAAGCACAAGCACAAATAGCAATATCGTCGCATAAGCCCCGACATACTTTTAGGAAAATATAACAACCCAAACCCCACTGCAATTTTGCTGTCCCTATACTAAACCCGAAAAGTAGCCAAGATAGCAACACTTTAAATGGAACCTTGTAAAGGAACCCACTCAAATTATTTTGGCCTCTATAGACCTAAACCCGTATCCAAACCCTGCATCCAAACCCGAAACCCCAAACCCCAGACCCTACACTCCAAACTCAAACATAAATTCTACATCCCTAAAGCTAAATACTAAACCCTAAACTCTGAGCCCCTTAACAAGAACACAGCAACCCGCGAAGGACATTGTGGAACCATGGCTTCAGGCCCATATCCTTGCGTCATGGTGGGGTTGTAGGGTTCTTGTCAAGCATTGATAAGAGATGTATAAGAGTTCCGCTCATAAGGATTTAGGATTTCGGGTTCAGGGTTGTTTTTAGAGTCTTAATGTCAGGGCGAGCAAGAGTGAAGAAGGCAAGTAAAGTATTAGCAGCACTTCTGACGCATCCTCGGGTAGTAAGAGTCTTGTGTTGAAGAAGAACAGAAGTTTGGGCATCACCTGCAGTCAGGCTGATGAAACAGGTCAGATAAGGAAAACTCATGGCACCTGGGCTACAGATGCTTCTGGCCGCCGCGATTGTACTAGGCCTTTGGTGCAATGGTATCGCTACTACTAGAACTGCTGATGCCATCGTGACACCCTGAACCCAAAACCCAGTGGCAGCTTGTCACGGTCTCGTGGAAGAGCTTGTGGTCACAGCGAGGCGAACAACAGTAGGATGGGATGGCGCTGGCCACCATCACCGCTTAACCGAAGGAATCATCATCCGCTAAAGTCGTGTCTTTGCATCATAATTATCCACGCCCTCAAACCTAAACCCTAAGCCCCCCCAACAACCGTATCCGCTGAACCCTAGACCCTAAACCCTAAACCCCAGACCCTAAACCCTAAACCCTATGTTCCTCACCACCTCCATGCCCCCACTCTGAAACCCCCCCCGGGCTGAAGAGCTCCTCTCTCCTTTAAGGGTTCCTTTAAGGGATCCTTCAAGTAGGGACCCAATCTATAAAGTGTTTCTTTTCTAAGGGTTCTCTAGGGGTTTATAGGTTTAAGGGCTTTGGGGTGTAGGTATTAGGGCATACTGTGTTACGTTAGGGACCCAAAAAGCACAGAAGCATAAGCATTTGATAGGGATATCCCTACCTTATTGGGCTTCATCATAAGGGGGTTTATATGGAATATCCCTAGCCCAAGTTTTGCTTATGTGCTTTCTCGGGGCCTTATTCAAGGGCTCCTCAACCCTAAACCCAAATTCCCACCCAGGCCTGCTTAGGCCGTTCTAGGGTGCCTGGACCCAGAGGACGTCCGGCAGTGATTGGATGGACAATGGTGGAGCCATTTGCGAGGTCAAACCTGGGGCTGAGCCGCGCCCTTGGGCCACCCAGACTTTCAGAGACCAACTCCCTGCCCCTGCCCTGCCCTGCCCTGCCCTGCCCTGCGCCTGCTCTGCCTCTGCCCTGCCCCCTGTCCTGCCCTGCCCTGCCCTGCCCTGCCTGCTTGCTGCATCAAGACGGTTGAAATAAAGAGAAGCTTGGAATGAGTTTAGGTGCTTAACCCTAAAAGGAATAGGTTTGGGTGGTGTGGCCGCCTTAGACGGCGTGGGGTGGGAGAGTGAAAAGAAAGAGCCATCCACAATCAGGCTCCAACGGCCAATCGTCAAAAGACGACGCACTCGAAATTACACTGTCGCAAGATACTTCCGCCTATGCGCCACTCTACGGCAAACCCTTAGTAAACCCTAAACCCTAAACCCTAAACCCTAAACTCTAAACCCTAAACCCTAAACCCTAAACCCTAAACCCTAAACTCTAAACCCTAAACCCTAAACCCTAAACCCTAAACAGGGGATCTCTGGGGCCTTCAGGAGGTCGTTTTCGGATTTTAAGAGTTCGTCCTTTAAGGGATCCATGAGGGCTCTTTCAAGGGTTCCTTCAAAAGCTCCTTTACGAGTTTTTGTTTAGGGTTTAGGGTTTAGGGATCTATAGGGCCGCCTGTAAGGGTTCCTTACTAGGTGTAATAGAATACTTTTATTGATAAGGGATCCAAAAAAGGGTTCTCTGTAGAAAAGGAGCTCAGCGATGGCTTGGCGAAACAGCTGCGGAGAGCGGAGGTGGAAGAACTTAGCTCTCCGATGCGCAGCTTGCGTTTGGGGTGTACGGTTCAGAGTTTAGATCCTGGGGCTTAGGGTTTCGGTTTTAGGGCCTAGGGTTCAGGGTTTAGGGTCTAGGGTTTAGGGTGTAGGGCATTGGGTTTAGAGTTTAGGGCTTAGGGCTTTGGGTTTCGGTTTTAGGCCCTAGGGCTTAGGGTTCAGTTTCGGGAGGCTTGGGGATTGGGGGTTAGGGTTTTTTTGCTCATCATGTCGAAATACCTTGAAGCCTTAACATTCTGTTTCCGTTTTCGCTTTGCGGGGAAGTGACAGCCTGTAAATTGCCACTCTCGTCGGCGTTCATTACCATGTCAGAAGTGGCCGATATGCATCAGGCCTTATTTGGTTTGGGTTTAGTATTCTGGGTTTAGAACGTAGAAGTTTAGAGTTGAAAATTACCAATACTCTTTCTGACAGCTTTAGAATTATCCCAAGACCCTATACTCATGAATCAGCCGCATATTTTATGGCATCCCGGCTTTGCGAAGTTCTGAGATCATATGCGAGTCTTCGTGGGGCAGTCTGATGACATCTTCGCTCTCTTATACACTACTGCTGCCATCTTGATTTTACCATTGCACAGGACGGTTAGTATTAATTAAAGTACTATTCCTGTTGTTACTGCCGTTATCATCACCATTATGACTAGTTTTTATTTCAGTTTTTATTGTACTAGTATTATGACCATTACCATTATTGTTGCAATTACCGGTTTTTTCTCATGAAGTAGATCCTGTTCAGGCAGATCGACGGCGGGCCGAGCGACGTGCGACGCAGGCTCAGCAGGAGCGACCCAAGCAGCACTGGAAGCGTGAACACAGAGATTCCTCCCAAATTCCCTATGAAGACTAGGATATAGGGTTATGATAGGGTTATAGGGTTTAGCGACTAGGATATAGGGTTTAGGCTTGACGGTGTTCAGGGGGGTTTCAGGGATTTTTTCGGCTGGTTTTAGTTGGGGTTTCGGGTTTTTGACTAGGGTTTCGGGTCTGGGGTTTGTTGCCAGGATAAGTGACAGTCGTGGCCGTAATCGGAGGCATCACAAAAACTTCGTAGCTATAATGATGTTATTAACAACGAGCTTCTATTTAGATTACCAGGAACACCAGCGCTAATTTACATTTCGTAACGAAACCATTGCCATGATTTCCTTTTTTGTATCAGCTAGCATTACATGGAATATCACTTTGACATGTCTTGTTGACTGGAGGAAGAGCCAGAAAACAAAAATAACCAGGCGAGTGAAAGTATCATTCCTACATTAACAGAAGCACCATCCTGTCATACACACCTAAAGACGTAAGCCTGAAACCCTAAGCCCTAGAAGCATGAAAAAGAGACTCTTGAAAGCATTTTCCTCCCAGCTTCCAACACACACCCTTAACCTGAAACCCTACTTGGAGGGGCAGGGGACTTAGTAAGTAGGTTATAAGTAGAGTTATAAGCTATACGTACCCTAAATGGAGTTACCCCAATTATAACCCTACTTATAAACGACTTACTAAGTCCCCTGGCCCTCCAAGTACAAGGCCTGAAACCCTCAACTCGGAGAGACCGGCACCCCAAAGCCCCGAGCCCTAAACCGGGTTTAGGGTTTAGGGTTTGGGCCAACGGACTTAGTACTTAAGGTTACAAGGATTGGTAGGGTTTCGATATGTCGATAAGGATTCTATAGCGGTTTCGGGTTTAGGAGGTTTGGTAGGTAAGGCTACGAATTCCCTAATAGGCAGTAACTGTAAGTATAGCAACCTCATGTATAACCCTAGCTACTAAGTCCTATGATCTTTTTTTAAGTAAAGAACCCTTATGATGGAAATCCTTGCTGCTGTAATGACCCTTGCAAGACCTCCGAAGAACCCCCCCACAAAGATCGCGAATTAAGAACCCTTCCAGAACCGTCATACAACCCTATAGAACCCTTTTCAAGACCCCTGAAGAACCCTGAATAAGCCCTCTAAGGAGGCACAAGCCCTAAACCCTTATATGCATGCCCCTTGCTGCTTGAATTCCTGTAGAACCCAGGGAGCTTTCAATACCCTTCAATTCAGCAACACACAGGGCATAAAATCCGCATTACACCCTGAACCGAAACCCTAAACCCCAAACCCCGAAATCCCTAAAACCTCGACCCCGCCTTTTGTTTTCACCCTGAACCCCCCTGTAAAAAGACCCCTGTGCTTCGGCAGGAAGTCTTCCGTGCACGCCGCGAGGATGCTCGTGCCGCCCGAGCCGCCGAGTCCGAGCTCTCCGAGGTCGGGGTGTAGTTATTTGTTTTAATAGGATATTTTTTCTAGGACTTTGTCATATTTAATATAGATAAGATACTTTTTCATATTTAATATAGATAAGATATTTTTCCGATAACATTTTTATGATTTAAATTTTCGAGGGCGGTGCATGATATTCGGAGTTTAGGGTTTGGGGTTTTAGGGTTTTGGGGTTAGGATTTAGGACTAAACTCGGATGTGCTGGTTTTGGATTGCGGGTGTCGAGAGTTAGGGTTTAGAGGGGTTTGGTTGCGGTTTGCGTTTTGGGGTCTTCAGTGTCGGGTTTCAACTCAAGCGATGTGGGCATGGGGTTGATTAGCCCGAGGTTGTTTTCAGGAGCCATCATGCAAAACCAGTCTAGTTATATCCCTACTTCAAGCATCATAGGCCTGTGACTTCTTTGGTGGCGGAGTTTCATGCTCGACTTTAGGCCTGTTTTCGGTTGCAGTCTGGGGTTTGGGGGATTAATTAGGGTTTGGGGTTTAGGGTTTGGAATACAGTTTTCGGATTCGAGGGGGTGTTAGTATACCAACCGGAAAGCAACCCTTCAGAGAACTGGCCACAGTATCTCCGTACAGCCCCTATAGAGGTATGCCCAAATCGTTTCAACATGCTGTTCTAAGGCCCTTACGTTAAACCCAAATGCCCAAAGCCTGTTAAAACCCGTCGTATAGAACCCTTTCTAACGCCAATCCTACTTCTTAGCTAGCCCTAAACACCCCTTAAAGGATCCCTTAACAGGAAACCCTTACATGAACCCTTAACGCAGCCCTGAAAGGCCCGTGTACCCTAAACCCCATACCCTAAACCCAAACCAGACCCTAAACCCTAAACCCCCTATACCCTCTTCCCTAAACCCCCCTTTAAAAGGCCCCTCAAAGGACACCCTATAGCACCCTAAACCCTAAACCCTATGGATCCCTTTAAGGAACCCTATAGATCCCTTTAAGGTGCCCTTTACAAGACACCCTATTCCCCCCTTTAAAAGGCCCCTTAGAAGATGCCCTAATCCCCCCTTACCCCCCTTAAAAGGCCCTTTTTTAAAAGATACCCTAATCCTCCTTCAAAAGGCCCCTTAGAAGATGCCCTAATCCACCCCTCAAAAGGCTTCTTAAAAGATACCCGAATCCCCCCCCTTCAAAGCGAGGCCCAGCGTGAGCTCAAAGCCGCCGAGTCCCGGGTCGCGCCGCGGCGCGACGCAGCGCCCGGGCGACTGGAGGCGGATTTCAGGGGGGNAGGTTTAGAGTTTGGGGTTTAGGGCTTCAGGTTTAGAGTTTGGGGTTTGGGGCTTCAGGTTTAGACTTTGGGGTTTAGGACTCAGGTTCAGGGTTTTAAAGTCTAGGGTGCTATGAGGGCTCCGTTAAGAGATCTATAGGGCAGGGTTTAGGGTTTAGGGGTTTAGGGTTTAGGGGGGGATCCAAAGCTTTAAGAGATCTCTAGGGCTTAGGGTTTAGGGTTTAGGGGTTTAGGGTTTAGATCCAAAGGGCTCCTTGAAGAGATCTACAGGGCTTAGGGTTTAGGGGTTGAGGGGTTTAGGGGTTAGTCATACTTGGAGGGCCAGGGGGTTTGAGGGGGGGATACAAGGGCTTCTTTAAGAGATCTATACTTGCAAGGTCATAGGGACCCTTCAGGGGGTAGGGGGGAGGGGGTTAGGGGGCCTTAATACCTATAATGAGGACTTAATAAGGTTGATTTAAGGAAGTATACTTGGAGCGCCAGGGGACTTAGTAAGTCGTTTATAAGTAGGGTTATAATTGGGGTAATTAACTCCATTTAGGGTACTTAACTCTACTTATAACCTACTTACTAAGTCCCCTGCCCCTCCAAGTAGGGCTTTGGGTTTAGCTGATTTTCGTGGAATACGTGCGTAGAAATGAACAAATGAGTTATGAGTATAAATATGCATATACACAAAAAAGCATAAATAGATACTTAAACGTACAGTATGTATATATATATAGAGATGTGTATGCGACTATCATTCTTCGTCTTCTTGCTTTTTTTCCCCATTGCTTTTGTCACTTAGGGGGGAGGGTTTAGTTTCTTTTGGAACTTGAGGGGTTGTGTGTACGGTTTAGGGTTTAGGGTTTAGGGAGTTGTGTGTGTTTTGTTTGTTTTTTTGGAGGGGGACAGAAAGTTTAGGATTTGGAACTTGAGATGAAGCAAGAATGATAGCAACATCAGTACTGCCAATACGAAAAGCAGTGTTCCAGGAGATGGCAGTCATGACAGTTCAGAAACATAAGACATAAGCAATTTGCAGATCCAAATACGTCATGGTATGTTTGCAGTACATCTAATCAGGCCCTACAAGGCATGGTATGCATATGTATATATATATATGTGTGTGTGTGTGCACCTGTCTGTCTGTATGTATGTATGTATGAACATGGAGCACACATATTCTTGCAGATCTATGAATAGCAATGCTACGTATTCTTTTTATTGTCGTAACGGTTGTCACTGCACCCATTGACCAAACTAAACCCTAAACCCCAAGGCCCTAGGCGTGCTGGCTTGTTATTTATATTACCCTCCTGCAGCCCAAATAGTATACACTTTGGCCCCAATGTACCTAAATAGGGACGACTTAATACTATTTGGGTACATGGCCCCCCAAAAATTTTTGGGGGCCATTTATCCAAGTAAATTTAGGGGTCCTTACAAAGAGGATCCCCAGCCTTCATTGTCGCATTGCCTAAAGCTCCCGTATCGGAGTTTCTCGGGACTTCCCTCATCCCAAACCCCAAGGCAATAAACCTGAACGAAACCGAAAACCTCGCAACACTAAACCCTAAACCCCAAAACCCAAACCCAAGACCATAAACCCTAAACCCAAAACTTAAACTGCAAGCCCCAAATCTTAAACGCAACACCTTAAGCCACTTTGAGATCAGGCGACCCTGACAGCGCTGCAGGAAGAGCTGCATGAGCAGCGTACAGAGGCCACCTTGCACACAGGTCTTAGGGTCTCAGGGTTTAGGGTTTAGGGGCAAATGAGTCGGGTGTTGACGTGTTTGGGTTTAGTGTGTGGGCTTCAGGGCTTAATGGCTGAAGGGTTTACTTGTTGGGGCAGGGGACTTAGCAAGTAATTAAATAAGTAGAGTTATATGTACCCTAAATGGAGTTGTTATAGTACCCTAAATGGAGTTGCCCCAATTATAACCGTACTTTTAAACGACTTACTATCCTCCAAGGAGGGTTTAGGGCTTTAGGTTGATGAGGTAGAGCCCTTAACACCAGAGAGTACCTTCAGCATCCCGACAGAAAAAAGAAAGGAGTGGGTACCTGAGATCATAGTGGCCAGAAGACCTGGTATAGGGGCCTAAACAATTACCCATACCATTTTCGTGGGGTTCTTTTTTACCTATAGTATTATTCAGCCCCAAAACCCTGTTCTAATTCTTCATTCCCCATTATTTGCTACTTTACACATTGGGCTCTCTGGCAGGGGAGTGCCCTATGCCTCGGTTGCCGTTCTGGGCACAGGTGCTAGTGACTCTGAGTATTGCAACCATGGTGCTTGGGACTTGCCCTAAAATCTCCTGTCCTAAACCCTAAATCCTAAACCCTAAGCTCCTAAACCCCTAAACCCTAAGCCCTAAACCGGTACCCCTGAACCTGACACGCAGCAGCCGCTCAGTTCGGTTTCGATGATGACCAAGCCACTAGTGTGGCGGAGACGCTCCAGACGTTTGACCCAGCCACGCAGGTATGGGGTGCCTTCGTGACTCGGCTCAGGGGCATCCTGGAGGCCACACCCTATTCTTATATTAAGGCCCCTAGACTATACTAAATCCTTATAGTAGCCCTTCCATTAGCCCTTTTCAACCTCTAAAGGAGGAGCACTACTCTAATTATTAAGTCCCCCCATATTAAACCCTAAACCGAGGCTGGTTTGTCATCAGTGGCTCCTCCCGAGTTGTTGCAACGGAGCGGGGGTCCAGGCCTGGAGACCCTTTAGCTGATATGGGGGTTGATCAAAATTATGGGCCCTTTTGGGGTCTGTATTATAGTATTTTCCTTATGGTCTAGGGGGCCAAAAGGGGCCCATAATTTTGATCAAATCCCATATGCTATTTGCTGTGGTCGCGCAGCAAGCCCTTGCGATTATTGACGCTGATGTGCGTAAAGCAGGAGCAGCAGCCGATCTGCTCCTGGCCGCCCTTATACAGCCCAAGGCCGGAGTCTCGACAGATTTCGTGTCTTGCCTATGGCACGACGATCTTGTCATTGCCATCACCGCAGAGACCGGAAGTCCTTGAGCAGCATAGTCGGGAGGTCTCTCACATTGTCTTCAAGGCCTTCCTCGATCGTGGCCTTGAACCCGGCCTCAGCAAGGGCAAGACTGAACGGATGTTGTGCCCACATGGATCCCGATCAAGAGAGGCGCAAAGGGCCATCATGTCGGGTGATCGTCATGACATCGTCCTCCTTCAGGAGTCTGCGCCCCCCCTTGCCATCGGGACAACGTCTCAGTACCGGCATCTTGGCTCTGTTGTAGCCTCCTCTCTTCTTCCTGAGATGAGAAGGCGTCTTGGTGAAGCAGCGGCAGCAGGCAGACCACTTCGCAAGCACGCTTCGGCAATCGAGGCGTTCCTCTGTATGCTCGAGTCGTCCTGTTCCGGTCCTTAGTCTTGAGCCGCCTGCTGCACAACTGGGGGCGTGGCCCTCCCTACGCAAAGGTGAGGCGAAGGCATGGCAGGGTGGAGTGCTGAGCTTGTACAAGTTGCTTTTGACCGGGTCAGATGCGAAGCACGACGCCCACATCTCATCCGTCGATCTATGCAAGGAGGTTGGGCTGCCCTCACCGGCGCAACTGCTCCACTTAGAGCGTGCCAGACTTCTTGGCCCGCATCCGAATCGGATTCTCTAATGGTCGAGAAGAAGAAACCCCAAACCCTTAAAGCCCTAAACCCCAAAAAATCCCAAATGCTTGATCCTAAACCCTAAAGCCCCATCCACAATCCTTCGCTGAGTGCCCGGAGGCGGCGAGGGAGGCCCGAAGGCAGCGAACGAAGGAGCAAGAGGCGCTCCCGGAGCGCCGAATTGGGGCTTAGGGTTTAAGGGTTTAAGGGTTTAAGGGTTTAGGGGTTTAGGGAGTTTAGGGAATTTAGGGTTTAAGGGTTTAAGGGTTTAGGGAATTTAGGGTTTAGGGTTAAGGGTTGAGGGTTCAGGGTTTAGGGTTAAAGCGATGAAGGGTTTCAGGTTAGGGGATGTATCAGCTTTTAGGTTGAGGGCTTGGGGTTTGGGGCCACGTATCGAAGAAATGAATCTACCTTGCGGGTCTTTTTGGGTTTTTAAGGGTAATTTCGGAATCGTATATAATTCAGGAATATGCCGTTTGTTATGTGCGGGAGCGGGGGGGGGGGGGGGGGGGNTAAATATTAAAGTCCGGCTGGTCGCCATTCTGGCCTGAGCCAGGAACGACTTTAATATTAAAATATTAAAGTATTTAAACATTAAAGTCCGCACTGGGACTTTAATATTTAATCCGCAGGGGCCTTACTTTAATATTAAAGTCCCGCGTAAATATTAAAGTCCCGCCTAAATATTAAAGTCCCGGTGCGGACTTTAATGTTTAAAAACTTTAATATTTCAATATTAAAGTCGTTCCTGCCTCAGGCCAGAATGGCGGCCAGCCGGACTTTAATATTTTAATCCGCAGGGCCTGGCTTTAATATTAAAGCCCCGCCTTGCAGCTTTAAATATTAAAGTCCGGCTGGTCGCCATTCTGGCCTGAGCCAGGAACGACTTTAATATTAAAATATTAAAGTATTTAAACATTAAAGTCCGCGCTGGGACTTTAATATTTAATCCGCAGGGCCTTACTTTAATATTAAAGTCCCGCTTAAATATT
>BGNK01001526.1:78874-142687 GCA_003297005.1 Symbiodinium sp. clade A Y106
GCCGGACTTTAATATTTAACCCGCAGGGCCTGGCTTTAATATTAAAGTCCCGCCCCGCAGATTAAATATTAAAATCCGGCGGGTCGCCATTCTGGCCTGAGCCAGGAACGACTTTAATATTAAAATATTGAAGTATTTAAACATGAAAGTCCGCGCTGGGACTTTAATATTTAATCCGCAGAGCCTTACTTTAATATTAACGTCCCGCTTAAATAATACAGTCCCGCTGAAATATTAAAGTCCCAGTACGGACTTTAATGTTTCAATATTTTAATTTTTCAATATTAAAGTCGTTCCTAGCTCAGGCCAGAATGGCGACCCGCCGGATTTTAATATTTAATCTGCAGGGCGGGACATTAATATTAAACTAAGGCGCTGCGGATTAAATATTAAAGGCCGAGCTCGGATTAATATTAAAGTTCGCGATTAGCAGTATAGGAGTAGTAGTAGTAGTAGTAGCAGTAGTAGTAGTAGTAGTAGTAAGTAGTAGTAGTAGTAGTAGTAGTAGTAGTAGTAGTAGCAGTAGTAGTAGTGGTAATGGTAGTGGTAGAGTCGTAGTGGTAGTAGTAGTAGTCGTAGTAGTAGTAGTAGTTGTACTAGTAGTAGTAGTAGTAGAAGAAGTAGTAGCAGTAGTACTAGTAGTACTAGTAGTACTAGTAGTACTAGTAGTACTAGTAGTACTAGTAGTACTAGTAGTAGTAGTAGTAGTAGTAGTAGTACTAGTAGTACTAGTAGTACTAGTAGTACTAGTAGTACTAGTAGTACTAGTAGTACTAGTAGTACTAGTAGTAGTAGTAGTACTAGTACTAGTAGTACTGGTAGTACTAGTAGTACTAGTAGTACTAGTAGTAGTAGTACTAGTAGTACTAGTAGTACTAGTAGTACTAGTAGTACTAGTACTAGTAGTAGTAGTAGTAGTAGTAGTAGTAGTTTGGCGACGCCAGTGTTTTCATCTTCGTGTGCTATTTCCTGAGTTTTGAGCTGTTCTTAGTTGTTCCAGGGGGGTTGCTTTTTTCGTTTTGTCTGTGTCACGATTTGAAGACATTTTGAGTGCTGTTATTTCTCGAGTTTTTGGCTTGGTTTTGATCGATGTGGGGGCAGTTCGCATTTTTTGTGGANATAGTCTCTTTCTGCATTTTGGAGCCTCGCAGTTTCTATGTGTTGAACTTGGATTCTGTTATTTCTCGAGCTTTAGCATGTTTTTGTTGGTTTTTTCCTTTTATTTTGTGTGTGTGTGTGTTACATGTTGGTTTTGTTTTTCGTTTGTTGTGTTGTGGAGTTGTGCTGATGTGATACTTGGATGTCGACGATGATGATGATGACCATGCCTCCTCCTCCTCCTCCTACTACTACTACAGTTTGAAGAAGTTTTGTTTTGTTGTTTCATGTGGCGGGGGTTGAGGGGTCTGTTTAATTTCTGATTCGGCTTGTGGCTTTCAGTAATACTCCAAGCCAAAGCCCCNCTACTACTACTACAGTTTGAAGAAGTTTTGTTTTGTTGTTTCATGTGGCGGGGGTTGAGGGGTCTGTTTAATTTCTGATTCGGCTTGTGGCTTTCAGTAATACTCCAAGCCAAAGCCCCAGCACCAGCACCCTCGTACATCACCATGCCTGCTGTCATCAAGATCATTCGCAGAGCACGCGCGTACATCATCATTCCTACGTTCATCAGGATCATCTGTAAAGCACGGTCGTACATCATGGGTACTGTCACCAGCTTCACATTCTTAACAAGTCTAGGCTCTGCAGCCTGGAGTTTTCCGTTCAAACAGCTAACCCGTAAGTGAAACTGTGTTGCGGTGCCTGCGGCGTGTAAGTTGCAGAAGCCGGAAGACAACATTCAATGCATCTGTGCTCAGAGCCGTTTTGGCACCGGCGTCGAGGCCTTGTGGCAATGGGCCGCCGTAGTAGTCGTAGTAATAGCAATAGTATGATTCACACCTGCCATCGAGAGCAGAAACATGCTCAGCGCCGGTGTAAGAGACTGAGCGCCTTTTCATGACATACGCAGTCTGTAAGAGCACATCGCCAAGAGCATTCTTTAGCAGCACATATAAACAACACATCAGAATCGTTGGTGTCCCAGTTGGATTGACGTCCGGCACAGAGCTCTCTCCGATTCGGAGGAGGGCAGCTGTTCGACTCGTCTGAATCATTGGGGGAATGCGTGGAGTCGATAGGCCGCACGCAGTTTCAAGACATTTTGATTCACATCTGTCATCGAGAGCGGAAACCTGCTCAGCGCAGCTGTAAGAGTCTGTAAGAGACTGCGCGCGTCATGAAATATGCAGTCTGTAAGAGCACATCGCCAACAGCATTCTTTAGCAGCACACCGCCAGAAGTTCAAAGCTCCGGTGTCCTTAGTTTGGCATTCTGGATTCTGCTGCTTCCTGGATGCCAAGAACTCCAAGGCATGGCCGGCAAGTCAATTGCAACGGCTCAAGGTTTAGTGTATCCCGTGGTTTGTCTTGCATCTACTCTTGGTTCTGGCTGCAGTACAGGTTCTCCAAGAGTCGGTTTGTCTTCCGGGCATGCAGCCATGCTGTTACAGCGTGTTTCCAGAATCAGATGAAAGAAGTGTAATGCCTGCCGCCCAGGCCTGTTCGTGAACTTGGTTGGGCAGTAAGTTCTCGGAGACTCATGCTATTTTGCTCCGATGCAATGCGCTTGAGCTCTCAAGCGAAAACTGTTTGGTGGCACTATATAGTAAAATATATTTCGCACTGTGCTATCAGAGGCGCTTTTTTCGGATTTGCGAGCCGAAGACGTCGGCGAGGCGATGCCGGAGATGCAGAACAAGATGCAGTGCATGAAGGACAGCATCTGAGTTCAATCCTTGCGGTCGGTGGTTTAGGTTTCGGCTTGGTGAGGGGCATCCAGGCTAACGTGTGTGCTGATCATTGTTCTTCTTATTAGTCGAACTTTACTATTGTTTTTATTCAGTGGAGTTCAGGAATTCAGAGTCGTGGCTTGATGTGTAGCCGACACGGGGAGTCTGGCAGTTCCTTGTGAACTGAGCGCGGCATCTGTGCCTGCTGCGTGCGAACGTGCGAGTCGAAACTTACACCGCAAAATCTATTTAAACTCTAAGGCCTACATTCAACCCTAAACCCTAATTATTAGGAGACCCCGAGTGTATGAAAACCCTGTACCAATGCCACCAAGCCCACCCAAAATACGCCAACTGCAGGCCCTGTGGCCTCCTCCAAAACCTTAAGCCAGAGTAAAGCTTCAGCCCTAAACCCTTATGGCTTATGTAGATCGGTGGTCTCTTTACTTGGCATTTCTGTTTTAAGGGGCTGTATATTGGGATCTTCATTAAATATATAGGACTATATTTGGTAAAATAAAAACAGATAAAGAGACCACCAGCCTGTCTAATTTATGACCATAGACCACAGTAAACCTGACATCCTAAGCCAGATTTCAGCAGAAGCCAGAAACCTGGATCATCATGCTCCTCATGGTGCGAGGGTATATCGTATAGGGAAACCCGGCACTCATCACCCTTGATCCATGTTCAAACTCTATGCAAATCACTATTAACCTCCAACCCTAAGTCTTCTGTACTCCGAGGTCAGCTCGCACGTTGGCCCGGTCAAAAACATTGACGGAGCCAGCGACAGCACCAAACAGGCTTGTGGGTTCCTTCTGAACTCCCGGCACACATGTATAACCCCACAAAACAAAGTAGTTCTTCTAAGCAGAGGTTTTCGGATAGCATATTGTCGGTGTCGGGATTTCGCTGTTGGCAGTCACTGGTTGTAACCATACCGAGAAGGAGAGCTATCATTACCTACTGTTTTGCAAGCTCTTATTCTAAACCCAACTACAAATCCATATGGGTCGTTATCAAAATTATGGTATGTTTTTCGTTTTTGGGCTCTTAAAATAAAACGAGAAGTGGTAGCACGTTTTTGTTTAAATAGGTTCCCGGACGAGACCATTTATTTTCGTGAATGCTGGGCACGCTATGCTCCTCGTTGGTTCAGGGGCCAAGGACGCATCATTAANAAACGAGAAGTGGTAGCACGTTTTTGTTTAAATAGGTTCCCGGACGAGACCATTTATTTTCGTGAATGCTGGGCACGCTATGCTCCTCGTTGGTTCAGGGGCCAAGGACGCATCATTAATGGATACGATGGCCGCCGTTCTCGATGCAGCACAGAAATCTCACACCGCCAGTTATGTCAATGATGTGAGCATGTATATACCACGATGTTCGTCAAGGTTTTTGTTTCAATATATTTTGAATGCTAACTGTGACTTCTTTTCTTGTGTAACTGTNAAATCTCACACCGCCAGTTATGTCAATGATGTGAGCATGTATATACCACGATGTTCGTCAAGGTTTTTGTTTCAATATATTTTGAATGCTAACTGTGACTTCTTTTCTTGTGTAACTGTTTAATCATCCCAACAGAGAAAAAGTTCAAACGATACAGATACGGCTTACTGGTATCGCAGGCTGCTCATGTGCGGCACGGGTTTTGGGGTAATTATAAATTATATATTCGAAAGCAAGAGGTTTTGCCAACTGTCAAGCGAGGTTTCGTGACGGGCGAAACACAGCAGCCATGATACTTCGACGATCCGGTTACAGTTGCTAGACTAGTGCTAGACGGCCTCCAGAGCATCTTTGAGTGGTCGAGAACTTTATAGCTCAAGGCTGGACAAGCCAGCTTTGTTCGTGGGGGCGGATGCGGCGTCCCTGCGATGCTTCCGGGAAAGGCATGTCGGATTTCAGGGAGTCTGACACGTCTACGCGTCTGGCCGGGCTTGCAGGGGGGAGGAGGTGACCCATGGCAGTGGCCCATTTCTTAACGAGGCATGGTGGAGGAAAAGACTCCCAGCCCCGTCATTTCTCTTCTGTGTTTTCGAAGGTTTCTATGGCTCCTTGCGCTGGCCTGGGGGCTCAAAGCTCTGGCCTTTGGGCTTTCCCTTTCATTCGCGTGCAAGAGGCTAATGCTTTGCCGTCATCGGTGGTGGTCCACGGGCGCTGTGCCCTCAGTCTTAAGGGGCAGCTCTGCTTCAGTTCTTGCACTATTGACAGGCTTGCAGATGCTAAGCAGATCTTTTGTGACGTCCATCTCCCTGCTCTAAGTCAGCGAAGCCTTGACTTCGTGACAGTTCCTCATGTTGCTGTGGTGGTGATGACGATTTGACGACGATGTGGTCAGCTGAGGCCAGGGCCGCAACAGCAACATCAATGGCCGGCTCTGACGAGAGTGAAGCCACGCAGCTCCTTGTTGAATCCCTGAACAGGTGTGTACATAAGAGACTACGCATGGCGTCACAGCTGGAGACTTACTTCGCCGATAGGCGCCTGTTCAAAAAAACATTCGTGAACAGGCCTGTGCTGGAGACGTGCTGGTCATGCTGGCAGCGGTGGTCAGGTGTTCCTCTACTTCGAGGGTGCCTGGGCAGCACTTTCGACCTGTGCAAGCGTGCATAGCGCTCCCACACAGAGGAGAGTGGCGCATGGGGCCTTCACCGGAAGATGGTAGTGTCTGGCCCTCGACGTATTGTCGCGCTGTGCTTCTTGAGCCTTCGGCGGCCTTCGCGCTTGAGGTTTGGGCTTTTGCTCGCAGCCTTGCCTCGTCACCTTTGCTTATTGACCAACCTTGGCAGGACAGGCTTTCGGTGGTGACAAGCACAGCAACAGCAATGAAGTGCCGAAGTGCCGGGGGGGGGGGCCTCCAGGTGTGGGATGGCCAGCGTGTCGTTCAAGATCCGCGGCTGCGAGTCAGCGACACGTCCTTGGTCCCACAGGCCCGGGCCCCGAGAGGGGGCCGGTGCTCTGCCACGTAATGCAGTGCGATCGGAGAGTGGGAGAGGTCCTTCTCTTGTCCTTCGGAGAGGGCAGCCCGTTGGCCCGGGTCTGGCAGTCGCAGTGCTCTGAGCCGCTCCGCAGCCGGCTCAGCCCTGAGGAGCTCGGTCCACTGCAGGGGATGCTAATGCAGCAACCCGGCTTGCCAACGGCTCGGATCGTGCAGTGCCGTGCAGTGCCGTGCAGCGTGCAGCGTTGAGTCGGGTCAGTGGAAGCTTCGAGGTGGGACGGCAGACCCTACTACAAGCACATGCAGCAGGCTCCGTCAATCCGCGCGCCAGCGGGCCGCCACCGTAGGGGCGCGGGGGCGAAGCGGGGGCGAAGCGGGGGCGAAGCGGGCTCTGGCCGAGGAGCTCTTCCTGCTCTGCTCTCTGGCCGAGGGCTGGCGCCTGGGACCGCTGCCTCTCGGAGAGGCTCCAAGGCCAGGCGCGCGAGGCAGAGCCGCTGTGTGCACTGCCGTGCCGTCACCAGGCCCCTGCTTTTCTCACGCAGCAGCGACCTCGGCCTCGTCCCATTTTCTATGATGTTTTGATCTTTGGCCTGGTTCTTATTGGAGGCGCTGCCGCACTGCCACAGGAGATCGCCGCAGCCTCTAGGAGAGAGCCTGACAGGGCTCGAGTTGTTTTTTGGTGCTTTCGTTTGAGGTGGAGAGTTGGAGGGTCCCGAGCGTTGGGCCCGGAGGTAGTGTGCGGCATCGTGTTTTGGCTTTGAAGATCTGAAACCGTGGGCAGGTGCCGACGAGCTCCCTGCAGCTTCTGTGAGGCCGGATGGCCCAGGCAGGAGAATCTAATGAGGCTAGGGCTAGGGCTGGAGCGACAGGCTTGCTGCGATGGATTTCGGGCCACCACAGACTCAGACGCATCAGCCGAGGCCACGGCTGGAGGGCTCCTTGGAGCTTTCGGGGTGTGTTTCGTAGCTTCAGCAGCTTCGGCCTCGAGCCTCGAGGCACCTGGTCGTGGAAGGCGTCGCCGCCGGCAACGGCTCCGCCAACGGCGTGTGCGGCGCGGAGCAGATCAGAGCAGAGCCGCAGAGCTCTCTGCAGAGCTCCGCGCAAGCGCGCTCGCGCGCTCCGCTCGCGCCAGGTACAGGCTCGCCTCGGAGAGCTGGAACTTGAAGCCCCTGCCGCTCGGCTCGGCACGAGAAGC
Organism: Symbiodinium sp. clade A Y106; assembly: GCA_003297005.1. NCBI lineage: Eukaryota > Dinophyceae > Suessiales > Symbiodiniaceae > Symbiodinium > Symbiodinium sp. clade A. The sequence goes on from BGNK01001526.1 coordinate 85,850, forward strand.
GCGAATGCGAAAGGCCCTGCAAGGCCGTGCGAAGGCGTGCTGCGGTGCGGCGCTTGAGGTATCACAAGACAGATGCCATTCGTACAGCATCGCCGCAGCCCCAGCTTGGATTGCCCGAAGCGGCCTCGGCCTAGTGGCATCCTGAAAGGCTTTGGTATGCAGCCGGCGATTGGCGCATCGGACCGTCCGTCGAAGATGGAAGGGTTTGGGTCAGACGCCCTTTTTTCAAAAAGCCCCAGTTATGGTCAGAACGACTCGACTTCGCCTCTCCCAGTGAAGGTCTATGCCACTGCGGAGTCAGCTTCGAATGTTGACGCGAGATGGTTTTCTTTTGCTGGCCTTGTCGAGGAGCTCCGGCATCGGGTAGAGTGGCGTGTAGCGTGAATCGTATGCTTTTGCTCGTGTTTTCTTGGTGCACGCAGGATGTCCGTGTGGTTGACGCGGCAACCGCCCTTGCCTCATCCGTCCATTGTCACGAGAGTCTCAGGATCAGGCCACTTCGCCCGAGGCAATCCCTACCAGCGTCAGCATCGGTGGGACAGATTTTGCCACGCACTCGGAGCAGAAGTTTTCTTATGTGGTCGAGTTCTTCCTAGCTCAGGTGCAGGAGTCGCGCCTTTGCGATGCACGTCCAGTTTATGTCGCGACAGGCCTTGAGGAGCATGGGCTATGGGTGCATGTGGGCTGCTGACCGTGTCTGATGTGGCCCTGGGGCCGTGGGGCCGTGTGGGGCCGTCGGGCCGTGCCTTACGGAGGAGGTCAACAGATCGGAGGACGGCTCGGGCTCGGCCGTTGCAAAGAAGGTGAATTGCCTTCAGATGCCTTCAGAGTCGGGTTCTTTTTCATGTCTTTCAGGTTTACTTGTATTTCCGTGCGCAAGAGTCCGAGTGGTGGTTGGGCCCAGAGGCCGGGAGCTCTGAGACTCGGCAGAGCGCTTCCGAGTTTGGAGCTCTGAGAGGTGGGAGGCACGGACTGCCTGGCCCGGGCCACGGGGCCCGGACTCCCGGTGCTCATGGCGGGACTTGCTTGAGGTCCTATTCTTGTGTTCTGTTGCCTGCGAGAAGGTCGCTCCTCTCCGTGGTGCCCAGCACCGCCTTGCAATGGCGCATGGAGCCGCAGCAGGGCGCGAGCGCCGCGAGCCCTGCGAGCGCCGCCGCGAGCGCTTCCGCCCCGGCCGGCGGCACGGCCTCAGGCCGCGAGCGCTCCACGTCACATGCTCCACGCATCTCCACCACGCTCCTTTTTGTGTGCTCTTTCTCTCTTGTGCGCTTCTTCCGCTTCCGCCGTGGTCTGAAAACACGGCGCTTCGCTTGGCTCAGGTTTGGAGCTTGGGAGCGGCGAGGAGCTGCTCGGGATCCCAAGGTCTGATGAGAGGCATCTGCACTGCTGCACTTCCCTTCCCTTGCGTCGTTTTCGGAGCGTCCGAGGCCGCCCATGAAGGCACCGAAGGCGGTGCCGACTTGGCTTCCTCTGGCCCTCAGCCAAGCGACGGATGCAGCGACGGATGCAACGGCTGCGCCTGAGCTGAGGTTTGTTCTCTTGCGACAGCCGCCGTTTGGTTGCTCTTGCTCCGACCGCCAAGCCACTTGTCGCAAAGACTGCCAGAGATCCTGCAAACGTGCCGTGGCCCGGCCCGGATTCGAAGGCGAAGCCTCGGCTTCCACGAAAGAGAAGAAGTGCCGGGCTCGGGGGGCGGACAAGCAGCAGAGGAAGCAGAGGAAGCCCGAGTCGCGAGTCGCCGAGGCCGCGGGAGGCGCTCCCGCTCGCCTGCGTCGTCTGCCTCGAGGCCGACGCAGGGCGCAGAGCGCAGAGCCACTGCCACAACGACACTACAGACAATATATACTATGCAGACTATGCATGCTATGCCTATGGCTATGTCGCCATGCCTATGCCTATGCTCACTTCCTTCTCGTCCCGGAGGCGCCTCGAAGGATTCTGCTGATGCCCTGCAGGCACGTCTGCTGCTGCAAGGCGCGCTGCTCAGAACGGCCGCGGTGTGCGAACCGGGACTTGGTCGTGCTGACAGGACTGCGCGGAGCGCCTGGATCGTTGCCCCATGTGCTAGAACCTTATAGAGAATCACCATCTTGCGTTCTTGCATTGACCTGGAAAGAGAGAGTCTTAGAGCGCTGCATAAACCCGAGGCCGAACGGAGACCACCAGCCTGGCAGAGGTTTTTTTGTAGCGACCTCCGCGCCATTTTCCCGACGCACGCTCTTCTGGGAGAAGGCGAGAAGAAGGAGGAAATCTGCAACGCTGATTCTTCACCATCTGTTCATTCCCCCCTTCTCGGAGCTTGCAAGGCAGTTTCACCGCTGTGTGCCTCTAGGCAGATTTGTGCAAAGAAGGTTTTGAATTGCTCAGCTCCGGAAAGGGCGCAGCCCGCAACCCGTCCATGCAAGCAGGTTGCGTGATTGCCACGGGCCTTGATCTGTGCGTGCCGTGCGGCATTCTGATGCAATGGGTACGCCGACAAGGCTGATGGTTATAGGCTCGTGGTGCAAGAACAGGGAGTGACTGTATGGAAAGCAGCGCATGCTGTGGACTCGCGGATGGGACGCCCTTGCCTGTTTGAGCTGGTCACATTCTGATTATTTCCCGGGACCGATGCTGAGGCAAGTCGAGTTTCACCATTTGAAACCTTGCCTTTAAGCATAGCTTGGTGAGGAGTGCCATGGAGTGCCATGCCGTCGCGACAAGTGCGAAAAGCTGGATTTTGAAGACCTGGACCTCCCCTCTGCTCCATGGCTCCATGTACGCCACAGGGTGCTTTCGAGCAGCTTCGACTTGCCATCGTGAACGAAGGCTTTCCATCCCGAAGCGTCAGAATGTCGTTTGATCAGGTCAGCACAACTGAGTTTAACAACTTTTCCAAGCCAACGAAAGTCTTACTTGCGTTCTTTGTACCGAAAGCTCCTTCAAGGATGTAGCAGGGTGAGAAGGCGCCATGCGTGGCACTCCCCATGCCTTCAAGTCTCGTCGGAGGCGGCTAAATCAGGCCCTTGCACTCTTTTCCTTGTGTTGCTGTTCTGCATGGTTGCCTTGTCCTTGTCCTTCAGGTGGCACTTGCGCTGATTCTGGTTTGGGCAAGCAAGTGGCGAAGCAGAGCGGATCCTCAATGCCGGTGCACGGCTTTCATTGGCAACAATGCACGGATCGCAGGCTGTGGGAGACGGCATGTTGGGAAGTCGTATGGAGAAGACCGTCTCAATCCTTGGCTTTGGAGGAGGCCGTCTTCGTCCCGCTTCTCTGCGTCACTGCCCTGGTCCTCGGGTCAAAGAGGCCGATTCTCTGAGGCTTTGCGGTGCTTTGCGGTGTCACCGCTGAACGCCGTGCTGAAGCGTTCCGCTGAGGTAACTCGAGAAGGCGAGCTCCGAGTGCTCTTGGCCTCGCAGTTTCCGGTCTTCGTGGCGGTGGGTGCCTTGATCCCTGTCCTGCCGCTGCAACCCGGCCAGGTTATTCGGTTATTCTAGACTCTAGACTTCGCCAGGCTCTGGCTCTGTTGCGGAGTCCGCCAAGGTATGGACAAGAATTCGGTCTCTCCCAAAGTTCCGTGGGGCCGCTTGACAATGATGGCAGACGGAGCAAGGGGCTCGTTTTTGCCCTGAGGTTGCTTGTGTCGTCACCATCTCTTGCGAAGCTTGTGTTGAATCTACCCTTCGGCAAGCTTGCTGATGCTCTTGGCCGCCGCTCTCCCAGTTTATATTTGAGATGTGCCGAATAGAGTCAGCTGGTGATCGAAGGCCGATCTCTGATGGTTGGCGGTATGATCTTGTGTGCGGCTGCAGACGTCGGAACCGGTCTGGCCGCATGTCAGCATAGATGACACCCAGCAATTTGTGCACACGCTCGTGTTGGAGGCCTCGTCCTTGCCTTTTCTGATCCTGGCACGGCTTTTGCTGGGTGCCGGCCTTTCCAGCTCCGATGCCGGCGCTTCTGCCTGGGTGGCCGATGCCACAGAGCCCCGATTGGCAGCGCAGATGATAAAGAAGCATGTGGCACATGATCTGTACTCTGGGAACCCAGTGATTTCCCTGAGGAAAGCCAGCCAGAGTCTCGAGCGTCTTTCTTGGGTGCATCTTGGACTTAAGCTTCTTTGGCGGGGGGCTTCCAGGCTTGACTAGTGACTAGCAGTGGGGCTCAGAAGTTTTTGGCAGAAGTTCAGAAGCTGAGGTGCAGAACGCTTTGACTGCTCTGGCCTTCGTCCTTGGCCCCGCAGCCTCCTGGCATGAACGCCGAAGCTGTGGTTGGCCGACTCCAGCCGCTTCTGTGAAGGTTGGCGGCTGGCTGGTTCAAGAATTTGGTTTGCGCTCCATCTTCTTTGCCGTCGCTGCAGGCCACAGAAAGTGCTGAGCCCTCTTTGCACTGGCGTTCTTTCTGCATGGCCCCAGGAGCCGCCGCCTGTGCAGGCGGCTACTCGCTCCTCCCGGAGCTCCGGACTGTGACGCCCGGTGAAGCCGAGGAAGAGAAGTCCTTCCAGGACAGGAGCCGCATGGCAGCGCCAAAGACCGCTGCAGAGTGCAGAAGTTCAGTCGCCTCTCCCGCTGCGCTCCGCTGCGCTTCGCTTTGGCTGAGAGGAGCTCTTGCAGGTGCCAGAGCAGCAGGCTTTGGCTGGAATTTCGGTGGCCTTCTACGCCGGAACTGCCCTTTGACCTTCTTTAAAGCCTGCTTTGGCACCTTTGGCTTGTTGAGTGGAAGGTTTTGGTGAAGTTGCCGAGGCCTGCAAGATTTCCCTTCTGCCCAGTGTGGCTTCGGAAGCTTTCGGTGCGGGCCCGGGAGAGGTCGGACAAATCTTCTCGGGCCTAGCAGCCCTGGCCATCGGCGGCCACTTGCCGGCAACAGCGGCAACAGCGGCTACCGGCTACCCCTTGAATCCCGGCCCCACAATGTCAAGTCCCTGGTAACCAAGGCACTCTTGCGGGTGGGCGCCTCACCGATGCCGTCGGCCCAAAGTCGGTGCTCCTCACTTGCGGCCTGGGCCTCGAAATGGAGCTTTTGGGGGCGCAGTGGCAGGGGCATTGGCGAGGCTGGTGACTGTGCTGGTGCTCGCGCTGGTGGCAGTTGTCCGGCATAGTCCCAGTAATCAGCAGCAGCAGCAGCAGGGGCCGCAGCAGGAGCAGGAGCAGGAGTAAGAGCAGGTGCAGGCGCAGTCGCAGGGGCAGTGGCAAATTCAACAGCGCGTTACGGCAGGGCTGCAACATTTCAACAACAACAGTGGTAGCAATCGTTGTTGTCATCATCTTCGTAGTCGTGGTCGTGGTCGTCAGAGAGAGAGGGTCAGAGAGAGAGAGAGAGAGCCTATTCTCTTTCCAATAAATCTCGTCATTGAGCCTTGAATGCTGGGGGACATATTTCCGTGAGAGTATGCATTTCTCCTCGTCAATTATCGTAAACTTTATGGCCATAGCCACAGGAGCTATTATACTCGCTTGTCAGCCCCCGCATCCCCGCACAACAAACGTGCGGTTGGGCTTGGAGCCCGGGGGTCCTGACCGACCTCTATGCCCGGGACAGAGAGAGGGAGAGAGAGAGAGAGTAGATGCCTCAACCCAGTGCGCCTCCCCGCTTGCGTGCGGGGAGGTGAGACGACTGAGGAGAGAGAGAGAGAGAGAGAAAGCCCAGAACAAAAAGGGCACCCAATTCCTGGACAACCTCCTCGTACAGTGCAGCAGAGCCCAAACCGTCAAAATGCCCCTGAGCACAGCAAAACAAAGAGAAAGCCCAGCAGAGAACAGAAAAGTGCTGTAGTTGGTAACACTGTAGTGTCGCACCCATACCAGCTATGCTGTTGCATTCGCCATCAACACTGACATTGTCATCCGTACGTTAACAATTACGGCTTTCATTGTCCTTGCAAGCACTATTCCACGGTTGTCTTCAGGTTTCAGAAGGTTCGAGAGTATGACTTGAGATTGCATGGTGCGGAAAGGTTCCATCTGCACGCTGGCCTATGTGGGTGCGGCCCTGGCCACGGGGGCTCATGCCAAGGCAGGTGACAGAAGAAGCTCAACGCCTCGCCGCGCTTCGCAGCACATCGGCAGGATGCCTTCCTGGGCTTCCTAGCCCTCTGGGCGGTGGCGGCTGCCGTGAAGTCTCCAGCGCTTCAGGCCTACGCCATCGCCACTTCCCCGGAGGACAGGAGGGGCAGCAGTCGGAAGCCTTTAGCAAGTCATGATGCCAGGACCAGCGTGGTGCAGCCTTAAGTGTTCCGAAGACCGTTGGCCTGCAGCCCCAAATTCAAAGCCACAAGGACGGTCCGACGGTTTCTTTAGCCCGGGCCCAGGCGACCTCAGCTATCTCATCGCCCCCTTCTTGCTGGGGACCTTGGACGACTCCTTCGGACCCGAGGCTCCCGGGAGCGCTGCCTGCGGTTGCCTGCGGTTGCCTTGGGTTGTCATCTGCGCCCCAAAAAGAGGCGGCGCTGCTCTGCTGCGTAGCGCGGCGAGAAGAAGAAGCGGAAGCGCTCCGTTGTGGAAGAGTGGGCTGCAAAGCTGAGGCTGGGACTTTCTTCGCCGGCACCGCATGGTTCGCGACTCTTGGCACAGCAAAGTCACCGAATCCACCTGCGCTCCCGAAGAGCGCAATAGTCCCTTAGCCGAGGCTGCGGAGCTAAGCGATGTGCTGAACCGCCGAACCCCGCAGACCCCGCCCTCACACTGTCGCGCGGCGGAAGTGGGATCCGTCGTGCCAGTCACAGCTGAAACGGGGCAGTGACTGGCAGCAGCCTCAGAAAAAGTGTTGTGTGGCGGGACCAACGCAAGGGTCGCATGTCTGACTCACTCCGCAACTGCAGCGGGCATGGTATTCAAGCGCAGACTTCAAGCCGACCCTGCTGCGCTCCCTTGCTCAAGCCTTTGGGCACTCCGCGGCAGCCGAACACATCTTTGGCAAAGCCAGCGATGCGTTCGTCAAGGCCGCTCCGTTGAACATCACAGAAGAACAGAAGAGAAGATGTGTGGAGCCTCCCCTTTCCGCAGGTCGCTGCCCTCCTGCAGATCACCAGGGCCACAGGACCGGAGAGCAGCGGCGGTGTGGCGGTGCACCGCCGCTCCGCAGGTTTAGCTGTGTTTGTTTAACACACGTTTCTGCTCCAGACCCGGCTCAGCGGCTCAAAGCTTCAGTCAATGTCGAAAGTCGCTGAGCGCGTTCGCAGGGAGTGTGCCTGGGCTCGGACGGATCTGGGAGTTGGCATGGGGGGGGGGCGCTCTTTTTGCGAAGGCTCGAAGCTTCGAGAGGCAGGGCTACGACTGCCAATCCTGGCTCTCCAGGCAGGGGGAAAAGGCAAAGGCCGCGGGCCCGGGGCCGAGACTGTGTGCAGACTGTGCAGCCGCCTTGAGGAGGCGGCGGACTACCGCAGCTTGCGGGCCGAGATCCGTGGCCCAAGTGGAAGCCCTTTCGAGGGCCACAGCTTCGGGCTCCAGTTGCCAGGATGCGTCAGGCTGCGTCCGGCTGCGTTGGGTTCTTCAGACTCGTCCAGTGTGGCCTCTGCACGCTGAGGTTGCACTTTGGGGACGAATATCCCTTCCGTCCTCCTGCAATCCGCTTTGCATCGCCTAGGCGACCTGGTTGCCCAGTCCAGCGAAGTGTTAGAGTGACGAGAGCAGCAGGAGCTCGGGCATATGTACACTTTCGTGTTACAGCCATTAGTGTTTCATCCACGCCTACTTGTACCGCGCCCTCACTGTACCCAGACGGAGAGAATCGCATCCCCCCGCCACACTTGGGCCTGGGACTCAAGGCGGGAAGTCCCCCTCCTGTGAAAATGGCATTTGACTCAAACCTTTATCTTAGATCTTGGCGCTTCGGCCTAGCGACACCGCTAATCCTGTGTTTAATCCTTTGTTGGTGTAACTCGCACTTAGTGGAAGCTAAGGCGATTGTTCCATCCAAATGTGAACGGTGAAGGGGGCATCTGCCTCGATATCTTGAACGATCCGACACTGTGGTCGCCGGCAATTGGCCCGCCAGCAGCAAGGGGGAGGACGAACTCATGATTTAAAATGATTACACTAGGACACGGTTTTTTGCAGAGGACATGGATTAGATGCATTGTCGAGGCTTAGAGAAGCTGCTTGTCAGCGTGGCATCCTTGCTGAGCGAGCCTCGAGTAGAGCACGGCTTGAACGACGAGGCAGCGCCCGGCAATCTCACTTTCGAGCGCTGCTGAAACTGCTGGAGCAAGTTGTCAACGGGAGGCTCTGGCCTTGCTGCGCTCCGACCCGGAAGCCTTCGAGGAGCGGGCGCGGGCGCGGGCGCGGGTGGGGTTGGCCACCGAGTCGGAGCCAACCTTTCCCGCGGTCCCGACGCCGCTGGGAGTTCCTGGCCCTCTGCGGACGCCAGCGACCACGGCCGGTTTCCTGCCAGCAGGAAGGGCACTGCCGCGTTTTGTGGGCTTCTAAAACCATTGCGTGTGGCTTCAGGAGCTGATTCAGAGCGAGCCGAGCCGGCGCCTCTAAAGGACGGGTCCGGTGTCTGCAGCCTCCTCCTTGCCGGCCTGGTGCTGGGACTCGCGTATGCCATCCGATGGCAGAGCCTTTGAATCCGAGATCGGGATGCTGGGAATGGTTGCATCCGGAAGGTCCTCTATGCTTTTTCGAGTGCACATACTTGAAGCGAACAGGAGCTGGGTCGACCGACTTATACAGTACAGTTGCGATAAGATGATGAATGCACATGCTTGCAGGCGTTGGACAAAGGAGGTGATTGGCAGATGGCGAGCGACGCTTGTTGCAGTGCTGACAAGAGGCTACATGCCAAGCAGCCGCGAGACTTTCCAGATGTTGCGGAGCACGAGGAATGAGCAGAGACTGGAAAGCCGCAGCACCTTCTCGAATTGCATGGCTCTTCTCGCTCCTCTGCGGCACGAAGCGGAAAAATGCTGACCCTGCGACCGCACTGCAGCTCTGCGGCACCACTCGACCCACCAGCCTTCAAAGAACATGCGGAGTGCAAGGACCAACTGGGTGTGCACGGAGCTTGGTCCGGGGGGCACTGAGCAATGGTCATGCTCTTTTTGCCACAAGGTCTCCTTTGTGGATCTTGAACAAGGCCAAGAATCACATCGGCCCGGAACTCTAAAGCCGCTGTCGCAAAGCTCAGCTCACAGCACGGCAAAGCAGCTCTTGCGCAGCCAGGTTATGGCTTCGACGGACGCGTAAATCCTGGAGAGGCAGCGCTGTGATGGCGCTTCGCCGCGCGCTGCTGCGCGCTGCTGCGCGCTGCTGCCCGCGCAATGGAAGGTGCAGGTTTCCGCTGTATCTGGCGATACCCCCGACTGGTTCGTTGGGCCCAGGTGCTCTGGCAATAAGGAGGCCGTTTGCCAATTCGTTGAGAACTGCGCAGGACCTTCGAAGGCCCCTTCCACTGCAAATCCGTTCCAGTCCGGCGATGTCCGACCCTGATAACTGATAAGCTTAGAGATTCTGGCTCAGTGGCCGCATGTTGCGCAGAGGCCCAGACGTCCACTTCAGACCAGATGGCAAGATGCTCTACACCGTGAAGTGCGCCTCAGCTCGCCCAACCCCTCTGCCCGCACTGTGCCAAGCAGGACCTATCATCAGGGTGGCTTCCTCGACACCAGCGAGGTGCACCAAGTGATCGACACCAAAGGCCGACCTTGGGCCGAACCTACCCGGGCCGGAAACCCGGAAGCCGAGCTGTCAGGCTGTGTGAGGCTGTGAGCGCTTCTTTGAAGCGGGGCGGCCCATGGGTTTTTGACATGTTTGACATTTTGACTGTGCTCCAAGATCATTCTTCCCGGTTCCTGCCCACCGCCATCGATGTTCAAGCACAAGGAAAGACGGATCTCGCAGGGTACAGGGGGAGATGCTTGTCTATTCTGGCGTTCCTTTTGAGGAGCAGGCGAGAGCCAATCCCCCATGGTTGGAGAAGGCTCAGCTGGATCTCGTTTTGCCCTGTCTTGCACAAACCATCCAAAGGCCACAGCAAACCGTGCCAAGATAAGTCGCAGACACAGCTTCTACGTTATGTGTCGATGGGTGATCATGGCGCATGTCTCGAGGTCATTTGATTCACGGAGGGTGTACGGTGCTAAACAGCACGTAAACCTCCAGTGAGTGCGCGAGTATCGGGTTTTGTATGGTCTAGTCTCAGGCTGCTGCCTTGCAAGTCCTCCGTCTGAGGCGGAGAGAATGCAGAGGTCTCAAGATTTGCCTGAGTTCCAAAATCGATGCGTCGACCGTGTCGGATGCTTTGAGTTGGTCTTCGAGCAGGTTGCACGGCGCCAACTTTTCCCGAGCCGCTGTAGTGGTAGTTTGTTGCAAAAGTACCATGCATTGAGGAATGCAAACCGTGCAGCCGTTTTTGGGCCCAGATCCGCTCTCCTCAAGGCCTCCTCAAGGGAGGGCCCAAGAGGACGCGTTAGAGCAATGCAAAGGAGGCGAGGCGCCGAAGGGGCCGAAGGGGCATGGGCTGCATTGGTTGTCGCTTGAGCAGTTCATCCAAGCTTGTCAGGACTGCGGCGCAAGGTGGGCTCTCGAACCTGTCTTAACGTGTTAACGTGCTCGACAACCTGGCTTGAACAGTTCATGTGGTCCACGGCTGCCAGCTTGCACGCAGCTGCTCAAATCGCATCAGCGGTATAAGAAGAAGCTTCAACCGGACTACTCCCAAATACAGCATATAGTTCACCTCGCACAAGATGACAAGACAGCCAGGAACCCGAGGTTATCCAAGACTGAACACAAAGTGCATATTCGCAGAGGTTCGTGCAACAGTGTCATCCCGGACTGTCCAGACCCTGATGGCCGGGCATGTCGCAAGACATTCTTTCTGCGGTGCTCGCAATACTGCGGATCAACGTGCTTTTGCTAGCGCTGGCATCCGCTTATTACATCCGCTTGTTCGCAGTGCAGACGCACGGTTGCAGAAATCACACGTAAGAAGGGACTATGGCTTAGGTCCGACAGCACGATGGGGGTGAGAGAAGCTTGCTGACAACTTCAGGAACTTCGGCCGTGTGATCCACGAGTTTGCCCGCTCCTCCGTTGACAAATGCAAGAAGCGTCAGAGATGCGAGAAAAGTGTGTTCAGGATCCGTGGTTCCACTACAGGGCCACAGAATACCTGGCAGCCAATGGCGCAGCGACTTGTCCAGCGCAGATAACAACGCTCGCCCTCGTGGCAAGTGCGTGTGAATCTCCAGTGCCACTCTGCCACAGGCCTCCTTCTTTCGCTGGTACGATCGTCAAGTCTGGTACCCTTTGGGGCGGCCTGTGGGCACCACCATCTACCCTGGAATGCAGTTTGCACCTCCGCGGCACTGTAGCAGTGGTGATTGTAGTGATGTCTTGGCTCGTCAGCCCGTCAGCCCAGATCGCTGTTTGGATCTGGCAAAGCCTGAACTTCCTGGGCCAGGCGGGGCGGCTCGGCGGCTCAGGGTTCTGTCCTGTTCTGTCCTTTGACGATTTTTAGCCCTCAGGAGATGACGCTGCATGATGCTACTCAGCTGAACTGAGCCTATCCCATATGAGTCTGCAGGCCAGTTTTGCAGGTTTGCGTCTTCATTCCTGCCTGGTTTGGCGTGGCTTCCACTGCATTTCTGGGGCTGCTGACCTTCGAATGTGCCTTATCTATAGCTCTGCTTTAAGCAGCCTGTCGACACTCTGGGGAAGCTTTGCAAGGCACCAGGTCCATTGACGCAGCGGCCTGGGCCGCGTTCATCGTCGCGATCATCCCCGCCCGGGCGCCTTACAGAGAGCGCTTCCCGGGCTCGGCTCTGCATGCAGTTGCACTCCGCACCGCACCGGGCCCCGCGCATGTGGCTGAGGCCAACCTCGTGCGCTCCGCGGCTCGGCGTGCAAGCAGCAAGCAGAGCTCAGAGTGCATGGCGCACGGGCGGCTTCCACAACACATCGCGTGTCCCTGCGGCACAGGTCGCCGGCGGCTTCGACAACGCTCGGCAGCCGGTCCTGTGCCCTCCAGTCTCAGCATTTTTCGGGCGTGCTTAGGAGTGCGTTGCCATCACCTTCATGAATGCCACGTTCTACTTCTGGTGCCACGTCAGACCACTCTTTGGGGAGGACGGCCATCTGCAGATCGTGTTTCCGTTTCAGTTCTTTCGGAGGTGCCGGGCACTGCGGGGGACGAGTGCTGTCTGGGGAGCCATCGCAGGCCCGTCTCCAGGCTTAAGGCTCAAATCCACTGACTTGAAGCATCTTGTAGCATCTTCAGGATTGGCCTACTTCGGCATGGTGGCTTCCTGGGGAGGCCGTCTCGACTCCCCGAACTGCGACATGGCTTAGCTTTCCCCGGCCGCACTTAGGCTATGTCTTCGTAATCAACATCGTCGGTCTACATGCGGAGACGCAGCTGCGAATCAGAGATGCTGCGAGAGGCAGTGAGCCAGTGAGCTGTGTGCGCCAATCTGAGGGCTTCCTGTTTGGCGCTCAGGGCGTCAAAGACTGTGTGCCTTCTACTGTTGATTTTGGCCGCATGGAGCCGGTTCGGCTTCTCTTGAGGTCCCTGTGGCGCTTCTCCGCGAAGCTTCACCGCACCTCAGCGGCACTAGGGCCAAGCAGGGCCGACGGCCGGTGACCGCTCGCGAGGGGCCTACAGCGCCCTGTTCCTGGTGGGCACTGGCCTGGCAGCGCTGGGCTTGCTTGTTTTATGCGCAAGTGCGAGGGCGAGCATCTTCCAAGCAGAGGTGCAGATCCCAGTTGTCGGTTGGACGCCGTTGAGGCCCCAATTGGGGGGAATTTGGGGCCGGGCCCCGGCGACGTTGCAAGGGAGTTCTCAGCCGCAGGAGCCTGGAACAGGCCGGGCCTCTCCTGGTCTTCCTCCTCTTGCAGGCGAACGGATTCGCGGAATCGAGAGCTGACAGAATGAGTCATCGCTTCCTCCACTCTGCAAGGTCCTAGAAGGCCTCAGCATCTGGCGAAGGAGATCCAAGCTGCCGGAGGAGGACTTCCGCCGCCTGCGCTTCCAGGCTAAGAGCACACTCCCTCTCTCCGCCTTGGTCCATGCAGCAAGCTCGGCCAACGGCCAGGTCCTTCTTGGCGCCGGCGCGGCCTTGGCTTTGCTGGCCTCAGGACTCTGACTCTTGGAAAAAGACGCGCATGAGAAACCAGAGAGCGGTGCCTCTCATCGCAGTCCTCCTGAAGTTGGGCTACGTGGCGCCCCTCTCCAGCCGGGTGCGGGGCCTCTTCGTGAAGCATCGCATCGGACTCAGATAGCGGTTGCAGCAGCACAGACGCCATTATTCATTACCTGTGCTGTGAGTTCTCTCAGTGAGGGACCGGGAATCCCTTGGTGGACTCTGTTGCCGAGCATCAGGCAGGGCGATCCGAAGCGGCGATCCTAGGGTATCGGTAGCAGCAGCCCTTTCGCTGGAGCTGCTGCGCTGCTGCGCTGCTGCGCTGCTGCTCAGCCACCGCTCGAGGCCACGAGCCCGCGAGCCTATTGGCAGCGCGCTCCTCGAAAGAAAAGACAGGGCCCCGGCCTTCCGAGATGTGGCTTTGGAACCATGCAGGTATCTGCATCACATGTGCAGCATGTCTCCTTTGGGCATCGTGGCCTGCTCCTCAGATTCTCGCAGATGTGAACAGTCTTTTCGGAAGTGGAACTCCGTCCGGGACGTGCTTGCAACAGTCGTCAGTCGACATGGCTGCTAGCCGGCGTGATTTTCTGTTGCACCATCAGAGGCCCACAATATCCCTAAAGTTACAGAAACTCAAAGACTTGTATCATGTGAATGTCGTAAAGTGTCGCGCATCCGCCCAGAAGCGGAAGGAAGGCTTCTGCCCAAGTCTATCGGGTGCAGCCGCCCACTCCCGCGGAGTCGGCATTCACAGCAAGTGAGCTGCCAGCCCCGGCGTCGGTTGGTTGCTGGGCCCTTGGACCCGTGCTGTTAGGAAAAAAAGCTCTGCCGAGAAATCTGGCTGGAGCAGCAGGCAAGATCACTAGTGCACGCTCCAGCCAGCACCGAGCATCACAGGCATCATCTGACAGCTCGCAAGAAGCAGACACTAAATTTTGCCACATGTTGCTAAATCCCCCACAACCAAGTATCGACTGCTCACCTATTTTGGTATATGTACGGAGCATGGAGCTGCAAGCAGCAGGGCAAAACTAAGCGAGCATCAGCTGTTCGTTTCCTTACCCTCACAGTGAAGCAGCTATTCAGCGGGTGAACGAGTCTGACTCGTCCATTGTCCGAAGCCGGTTGGAGTCGGAGAGAAAGCAGCGGACATTGAGAAGTGCTCAGCGAGGCAGCATGGGGAAGATTCAACGATGGCGACGCCAGCCCCAGTCCCGAAGACCTCTGTCCTGCGTGGCCGCGGCGCAATCGCAGGAAATGGGTTGCCAGTCCGTGAGGGTGGTTGTGGGATGGGCTCCCTAAGCCTTATGGGCTGTGCCCGTCGCCGACGCACGGAGTCTGCAAGAGGCGCGAGCGCATATCCGCTTCTGCTCGCGGGTCGGGAGCCCGTCGGGGGCCACGCTGACTGGTGTTTGGGGGTTTCAACACAACTCGCCACTCCCAGCTTGTGCAATGCGGAATGCCTTGCCCGACGGTCGCGTCGCGTTTCCGCGCTCGCGGCAGGCCGGCTCCATGCACTCGTGCCACGCATATGCGCCAAGTACGTCGTTCGGCCGGCGCTGGCTGAACCCCTACAAGTACAGTCCTTACTAGCGCAGGGCTCAACACACGATCCCATTTGCCCTGGAAGCGTTCGGGCACCTTGGCCCTGCCCGGAGCTCACAGCTGCTCACCCCCGTCATCCTTGAACGAATCTGCACTCGCCTGCTGGGGAGCGGCGGGGCCTGCCGGGCTGAGGCGCAGCTGGCGCGTAGTGCGACGTAGTTCGCGGGAAGTGGTGTGACCAGTGAGCCGTTTGATCCGAAGCTTTATCAATCAAGGTGTCAGCCGCCAGCCTCACCGAAGTGAAGGTCTCGCAACTTTCGGTATTCGAGCAACTTCTTGAAACATGGCGCAGGTCTTTCTGGTCCTCTACGGTGACCCCTGGTTGAGAATGTTTCCGTGAGAGAGGCATTGGAAAAGACTTTTCAGCCGAGGCCGTGACCTACTACTTCTCCTCCAAGATGAATCGGCCCCGTGCCAAAACGCATCCAACACCGCTGCCGTCTGTTGCCGTCTGGGTGTATTGCGTTCAAGGCTGGTGATGCTGCTTGGGCCCATGGCCGGGGCACTAGGCAACTCGGCAGCCTACGGGCACTCGGCAGCCTAGGATATCACTCCGTGTAGAGGCTCTTTCGGCTTGGGCCCTCGGAGGCGGTGTCGGCGTCGCCTGGGTGCTGCGATGGGCGCTGCGGCAGTTTGGTGTGGAGGCGTCGGCTTCGCCCTCTTCTCTTTCAGTCTCGTAGTCCGAGACTGCACTCCTCGAGGTGGGTGAGGAGGGCGAGGGCGAGGGCGATGGGGGCAATGGCGAGGGTGCACAGGACCGGCCAGCCGACAAAGGGTGGAGGGAGCTGCTGGAAGAGGTGAAGCGCCCCCTTCGCGAGGCAGGGTTCGTACACTGGGCTTGTCAAATTCGTGCAATTTTGTGTTTTGAGTTTGAACCAGGCATACCAGGAGTCGATCTTGCAACGCAAGGCCAGACACATCCTTACAGAGTCTCATCCCCGATTTGAGAATCAGCTGGAGGCCACAGCTGGTCTGGTCTTGCTGATGGTCCTGGTCTGCGGTGTGGAGTTTATCGGCTACTGCTGGACAGTTGCCGAGCGCCTGCCAGCTGCTCAGCTGCTCGCGCGACGCTGCCGAGTGGCCCTCTGCGTCCGAGGTCCCATCCCTCCATCATCAAGAAGCAGCGGTCCGGCGACAAGGACCGAGTCTGCAGCTCGACATTGGTGAGCTCTTGGGTCCGGTCCCGGCAAGGAGACTTTAGTGGATGACTACCGCGAGGCCACCGCCTGTCCCGACCTTCTGCTGTATTTCGGGCTTTGTGATGAGGCCTACTGGTGGCTACGTGACCACACTCAGCAGCTCACCAGCAGTTCGCAGTTCGTGCCCGCCACCTGGAGCTCTGCCAAGAAGACGAGGCAGGATGCCCGGGTCATGGCCTGGTGGGACTACGGCTACCAAATCAACGGACTGGCCAATCGCTCGGAGCTCAGACCGGGGGTGATGCACGAGTGTTCCTGCGATTCCTTCAGGAACCACCCTTGCAGATGGGAACACATGGAACCATGAGCACATTGCCTTGCTGGGCTGGTGTCTGACAGGAGTGAAACTCGTTGTGTAAGAGGTGTCGTGCACGGATCCCCTGCCACAGGACCCGAACAAGACTCTTACGAGGTGCGCTCAGCGTTTGCAGAGGCTATCGAGTGCCCGTGCCCAGTAAGAAGGTCATCCGCCATTTGGCAGACTTTGTCCTCATCTGGGGGGGCAGTCCTGGCCAGCTTAGGTCTTTTGTCAGTGTTGCATTGTAGGCAAGCTGCGAGAAGGTGATGATTTGGCGAAGTCACCGCACATGGCGCGAATCGCAAACTCTGCCTCTTGGAGAAAACCCTGACTCGGGGTTCGCGTGGTTCGGCCGCAGACGGCTGTGGGAGCCGCCCAGTGCCTAGGTCTTCGGCGACCTGTGCGCTGAGCCCATGTGCCGGGCCTTCCACCTGGACCGCGAGACGAAGCTGCCGAGCGTGGCTCGGCCAAAGGCCTTAAAAAGCAGCTCTGCGTTTGCAGCGTTTCAGTGCGGCCACCCTTTTGGGTGCTCTTCCTCTCTGCAGGAGACGATGAAGAGGTCGTTGCTCTGGAAGCTGCCACTCGGCCGCAGAGTTCTGTTCTCTCGCGTCAAAGCGTAGACTCCCTGGTCTCTGGAGGCATTCGCACGGTCGGGAGGATGTCCAGGCAAGCCCGCTTCAGCCCTAGAGGCAAAACTTCTCTTCGCTCCGTGCGCTTCAGGTGAACCCGAGGTTTTTCGAAGAAGCTTACACCAGCCAGCACAGCCTCGTGCGCATCTTCAAGGCCATCGGAGCTCCAACTCCCACGGAATCTCGGGTTCGCTTCTGCCGATTTCAGAGGTGCTCAACGTGTCGGAAGAGTCCAGACGTTGGGTCGAGGACCCCCGGAACTGGAAATGCGATGCACCAGGCCCGGCAGTGCCAGTGCCATTTTCCGTTCTCCCTGCAAATGTGACTTGAAGCGCTCGGGACACCCGCTCACCTCTACTCGAAAGCCAGCAAGACGTTTGGTTCCAGCACCTGGGAAGCAGCAGACCTGAGTGGAAAGAAAGAGTCCGTTGACGCATGCCATACGACTTGCGATGTGGCTACCTGGGGCCAGGCTTTCTCTACTTGTAGGATTGGCACGCGATCAGAATACCCTAAGTCCATACCTATGTTGAGTCAAGGAGACCTTATCCAAAACCCTGACACCTCGAGAATGAGCAGGCCCTCAGGTTTGCAATCCGTGCCGAGGAAGGCAAATGCTGGGCCCACTGAAACCCGAAAAGATAACACTTTGCTCCAGCCCAGCGTGACAAGAAGTTTCACAACACTGAAAGGAGAAGGCCGGTGTGCTTACAGGCAATAGGAACATGCCCAGCACTATTGCTCGCCCAAATCACCCAAAGCCACTAATTACAGCTCGGTCCATCCCGTGCTCCGAACAGTTTGGCGCAATAAATCAAAGCCGAGGTTTTCCATGCACTGCTGCTCAAGACTTTTTTTGATGCTTTCTGTCTCCAGGCAGCTGGCACTGCCAGGGCCGGTACCCGCCAGGCATCCACGAAATCCTGGCGAAGCAAAAGGCCCGGGAGGGTGGCAATGGCAAGTATATTTCGACTCCTTTTACCGGGCTTTGTAGGGGTGTGGGCTTCCGGCTTTAAGGGTTTGGAGTTCGGGTTTAAGGGTGCCGGGCAGGGGGGGGGTTTAATGGTTTAGTAACGTATTCTTTCACGAGTCACTAGCGTTCACAATGTGTGCAACTGCACAGAGGTTGTGACAGGGAAGGCCCTGGCCTTTCCATGGAAAGCCGGGTTCAGTCGTGATGACCATGCGTCCTCTGATCGCGGTTGTGGCGTCCATGCTGACTGTAGTTTTGAGTTGAGCCTTGTGATTGTGAGTTCAACGAACACTCGTCAGATTAGGTGTGAGGTTTTCACAGCTGTAATTTGGGTACGTCTGCAAGAATCCCAATTCTGATCGTGCTCAGGCCTTTCAGCAGCTGGAGGATTTCAATGCCGAGAGGGACGCGAAGGAACCCTCAGTTCAGTGAGGTTCTCGTCCTATTTCGACTATCCCACGATCCCATGCGCGTCAGGCTGAGGAGTACCAGAAGGCCAAATTTCAAATCAACACAGCCAGATTATGAAGTAGTGCGCTTGCGGTGCTCAGGCATACATGAGCGCTTCCGGCCGATGATGCATGCTCGCAAAGCACCGAGCTCTTCGTGCTGCCAAAGCGCGCGCGTGGGATGCCAACATGGCATGCCAGTTGATTAAAGCTTGCCAAAAGAAGGGTCGAAGGCTCAGCCGCGCATCGACGCCGGTTTGGGCTGGTCATCCTTGAACAGGAGATTGGGATTGGGTCTTCAAGCAGCAGTCTCAAAGGGACTAACGGCTGAGCGGCTGAGCAACTTGCATGAGCTCATGAGCTCCTTACCAGGAAGGCCTCAAAGCTGTCTGCGACGGACTTGGCACCTCCACCACCTCGACCAGGACCGACACTGAGACGCTTCGGGTCGTTCCGAGCGCCTTGAGCAGAGCTGTGAGGAGCGCCGGAGTTGGGCCGGTCGTTGACATCCCCCTGCCCGGCTCTTTGCTCTTGAGATGGGGGCTTCCGAACCGCTTTCTGAGCCACGAGTCGACAGCTGTCAGCTTGCTTAGACTCTGACCAGAGTGGAGCTTTTCCGGGGGACCCAAGCGCAAATGCAAGTGATGATTAGGCAGCTTTGGCAAGGCATGCTGACAGAGGAAGGCGTTCGGGAAGCCGCTCGGGCAGCCCAGATGCAAGGAGTTGGTCTGCCTGCATGAAATATGGGATTCGCGGTGCGGTCTTGCACTGAACTTGCACTGATCAGGGCTCCGCCTGTCTCAACTTTGGTCTTCAGGTGCTAGGCACCGTGGCCTCTGTTGACTTCCCGGAAAGCGCACTCGTGGCCGCAGGACAACGAAGAAACAGTTCCGTTTGCACAGTTCAGGATGATGCAGCAGGGCAGCAGGGGAGCAGGGCAGCAGCATGTAGCAGCATCTAGTACAGCTCTGGGATTTCAGTTGACAGCCGGCCGCGCACAACCACGCCGGTGGCTGATATGGGGCGTTTCTCGAATCCCTGGGCACAGGGCTAGGCACATGCTGGGGCTCCTAGGCTTCGTTTCTGGCGGCCTGCGAGCGCCTCGCCACGCAGGACGCCAGGCGACCGAGAAGAGGCAAGGCACCAGGCAAGGCGCAAGCTGCAGCTCGGGCTCTTGCTGCGGTGCTGCGATGCCACCTGCAGCACCTTAATCGCTTCACAGGTTGTCTTCAGCCACAGACAGGAAGATAGCGCGGGCGACGCGCCCGTGCCTAAGGGTCTAGCGAAATCTTCCTTCGGAGTCTCATCGGCTTCATGGGTTTCCGAGGTGACTTTGTGGTTCCAATGACGTGCAACCAGATGTACGGCTCGAGATGGAAGACAGCGCTGGCCTGCATGTAACCCGCGAAGTGTGGGGAATCTGAAGTTCTCACCCTGCCAAGGCTGAGAAGCCGGAGGACAGGTTTGGAAAGCAATCCTGAAGCGTCCTCAACCTGTGCTGTGCCCCCTCTCTTCCCTCAGGCCTCAGCTGCTCTCCTTGAGGTGACGTCTGCCTCTTCGTTGACCACATGCACAAGACGAAGACGCCCTACTGCCCGAAGCCCGGCAGGTTTGGACGCAGAAAGCCGTGCAGAAACGTCACGACAGGTCCTCACCTGCGACTCTGAGCTCTCGAATAAGTCGGGAAGTCTCGCTCGCCACTGCTCGGGGTTCCTCAAGGGAAGCCTGGAAAAGGAGAGCCGCTCAAACGGAACGCCGTATCCGTATCTGCAACTGCTATGCCCTAAACCTGAACCGCAGCGGAGCTTCCTAGATTACAGCATCGTTGCACCTGCACCACTTGTTGTAATTATGTGTCTTTACTGTTCACATCGTGGAATGAAACTATGCCTATGCCTTATAGGCGCCCCTAGGCCCTCGCAGCAAAGACCGCCTGTTTCGTTATCGGCAGCCGCTACGCCGGGTAGACGCTCTGTGCATCTTAGATCTCCAGCACCGAGCACAGCAGACCCGAGAAGTGTTCAGAAAGCTTCATGCATCATAACACGGCGACTGCCCCCGTTCATTTAGGGTCCCTAAAGCTTATTTGGATGTTTGCCCAAAGAGGGCTTAAAGGCCTAAGTCCAGCTTTTCTGGGGCTCCAAGGTTGACAGCACCTGCAACAGTTAAGCAATGTTAAGCATATGTATTTTGATCGTTTTGTGGAGCTAAACCCTAAACCCTAAAACCCTGCAACCCTAGAAGTCGCCCCCAGCAGCATCCATCATGCTCAGTTGTTGCGATGGGCGGACTTTTTGCTGTGATCTGTTTCGTCGCTTCATTTGTTTCTTGTGGCACGGTGCGCCTGTGAAAAATGGTCGTCTTGGCTTGGCTCAGAGAGGCTATGGCGTGCCTCGTTCGAACGTCTTTGCTTGCAGCATACGTGCATTTGCTGCGCATCATTGTTGTCTTCTTCGTGAATTTCAGTTTAGGGTGCATCTGGAGCACTGAAGACATGCGATTAGCTACGGAGTGGTTTGTCAACTAGAGCTGCTGCAGCGCGGGTGTTTGTGATGACGGGAACTTGAAATAGTCTGGCATCGTCGGTGGGTCGATCGCGAGAACGCGGCCTCAGTTGTGTTGGATTGCAATCGAAGTGTACAGGTTGGTGGAAGTCGCGGACTTGCACGCTGCAAGATTGAAAGTTTTTCACACTTGCTGCTAATACGTGCTGCATGTTCGCATGTCTTGCTTTGAGATGTCACCTATTATAGCTCCGTTGTTGAGTGGTGACAACCTGCTGCAAGGCCAGTCGAATGTCTTCTCCTTTCTCCGTGCACTGGAGCAAACGAGAGCGTCGCGTCAGACAGCAACTTGCAGCAACCGTGCTCGCAGACCCTCTGCATTCGTGGGCAGCAGAACATGGAGTGTTAGTTCTGCCATGACCCAGGAAGACGATTGGAAGGATTGGTATCCCACAGTGTATTGCATGGTTCGTTCGCATCCGCTCTGCCCAGTTGTGTCAGGGCGCAATGCTTGCACATTCCAGTTTCAGGTCGGTGATTCTTCATCTGGGTTTCTCTTCTTCTGTGCGGTTGAACATCGACCCCAAAGTGATGTTAAGGCGTCTTAGAGATGAAGTGAGCTGTTGGAATTCAAAATTAGGACTTTGGAAGCTGTACTCGCTGGTTGGTGACAGGTGGAATGAAGGGTTCATGAAAGTATGCTCTCTCTGCTGCTGTTCGTCCCAAAGCTGGGAGTGGGCAAGATGGCAGAGGCCATGGAGTCGGCCTTTCGCGCTGTGACCTGATGGCACCAAGTTCCGATCGTCCGCCTATCCTTCTGGCGGTGTCTGCAACGCTCCAGGCCTGATAAGCGGCATGGACAGCGTCGTCCATCAGATTCACACTCTATCGACACAGAGCCTCGGTTCGAAGTGGGCGGCATCAGTTTAAGCCGGTTGTTTGTTGCGCTTGGCTGGTGTTACTGTATGTCTGGCTCCACACAGAGCAGTTTGGGGCGTATGCAGAAATGTTTTGACGTTGTGCGTGCGAGTGGGCAGAGCCACTCACTGATGCGCCGAACAGGTCGTAGCAAGAGGTCTCTTGGCACAGGCGAGCAGTTGCTGGTGAGCAAGTTGACTGTTGGATTGGAGCAGGTGCTATGCTTCGTAGGCGTTGTGCAGTAGGCTGGGCTTGCAATGTGAAGGTGGTACAGTGCTTGAAGTCTCACGTACATAGCATATGGTTTTTGAGCGAGGTCCATGGCCTTCAAAGGTCGGCACGACTATTTTGGCCCCGAACGACAGCCCCACAAAGGAAAAGAAGTTGGATTCGTTCACTGGTCGTTGCCAGTGTTGTAAGAGATGATCTTCTTTGCAGTCGGATGATGTTCACTACTCTTACGTTATCATATCGCCAGCGATTGCAACTTTATTTCATGTGTGATAAAAGGAAAACTGTTTTGTTTTTCCAACAAACAAGAACAGTTTTCCGGAAGTGCATGCGTTTATCTTATTGACNGTGATAAAAGGAAAACTGTTTTGTTTTTCCAACAAACAAGAACAGTTTTCCGGAAGTGCATGCGTTTATCTTATTGACTCGGAAGCATTGACTTCAACGATGCAAGATCTTGGCTCCGCAGGAGCATGAGAGATTTTCTTTAGTGGTGGGTGAGCCTTGCGGCCGTAACCCCGTGCTGCTCAGACTCCCGCGACGGTAGTGCTTCGTACGTGAAGCTGTCTAGTACCTACGGGGAACGCAGTGGATCGGAACGGTGCGAACGGAGTGAGTTCTGGGACACGGTTACACACGTCTGTGTAAAGGCCCTCTAGAGACCCCCTGAGTCTTTGACATGGACATGTCACATGCTCGGGAAATGGCTCGCGCGCCTACTGCTGACGCGCAAGTTAGTGCGCCGGTTCATGTGGAATCTCCTGTGCTCAGCAACAGTGATGCGGATGAGGCTACTCGTGTGGCTGATAGGTGGCATGGACAGCCACTTTTGGACATGGACGAACTGCCTCTCAGTTCTGCTGACGCGGTCCGGGCTTTGCGGCCTGGAGAGCTGCTGGTTGCTGAGGGCCCGGTCATGAACGACGGTGTTGCGGACGTGGAGCGCTCCGGGTCCGAGGAGCGCGACTGCTCCTCTGCTCCTGCGGTTGACGAGCATGGGCGAGATGAGTCTGTTGATGCCCGTCCGCCTGCCGACGCTGGCAGTTTGGCTGATGAAGTGGCGGGCCTTCGCGCCGGCCTGTCTTCCTTGGGCTCTCGTTTGGACTTTCTCGAAGAGGAGTGTCGTCGTCATCGTCGGTCGCGCTCCAGGTCTCCAAGGACACCCACACAGCACGAGGCCAGGCTGGAACGTGCCGAGGCGAGGCTTCGGACATTGGAGGCCTCGTTCCGCGAACTTCGGGACTTCTGGGCCAGTTTCAAGTCTTTGGTTAGTGCCAAGTGTGATCTTCAAGCTGCAACAGTGGCAGAACTGGAGGCGAAACTCGCCGCAATTCAGGCTACTCTGGATGGCTGATCTACGCTTTTTACTGCTGTCGACTATGCCCAGCCGCCCTCTGCAGTTTTCGTGATATTTGGGGCATCTGGCATTTTGTGCTGAGCTCAAGTCTGGTGCCGCGGCTCACCCTCTGGCGAGGCATTTTGGGTGCCTCCGACCGCTGCATCCTCGAAGGTGGCAGTAAATATTTCGTCGTGCATCGGCTTGCCTTAGTTTCTTTTGCAGTCAGTCTGTCATGAGTGCTTGCTTGCCATGTGCATTCATCCTTAGGATGCACTGTGTCGTGGGTGTGCCGCCAGATTTGGACCCTCACGGTACAGCGCAGGGATTACACGTCATTGTGCATGTCGTGTTGCAGCTTGCTCTGACAGTCACGCCAGTATCTGTTAATCCTTTTTCTTACTTCCTAGTTCATGACCGTGTTTTCCTACAGGGGTCCTTTCCCGCAAATGCGTGCTACTGACTTCGACGGCGACGCGGCCTCTGATACTGCCACTGTGCGATCCGACGAGCCAACCTTGCCAGGGGTGGTGATTTTTGTCATTGGCTCTTGCCTGTCGGGTGCTGACCTTGCTCAGCTTGATCGCACCACCTGGTGGATTTTCGGCTGACTTGCGTTGGCACCTTCGCTCCTGGAGCCCGGTTCATTCTGAAACCGGCGGAACCCCGCGACCGGCTGGGTGAGCGCTCCGGTGCCCTGGCAGGGTTGCGATGGTTCTGCCATTTTGGCTCGGGGCTCTATTTCTTGGGCACTTGCTGTGCTGCCACACGATGTCGTTGGGTAGTGGGGTGGCTGCCGGGACATCGTTTCATTCACTGTTGTCGCATGCCCTGCAATCTTCGAGATCGCTGGTGGGCGATGACACAAGACTTCCGTGGGAGGTTGGTGTATGGAATGATTTTTAGCAGAAACTCCAGCTTGCACTTTCGCGAAGAGTGGGATCCCCCTGATCCTCCGCCGGCTTGTGATAGTGGCGAGCTGGAAGAACCTCAGAGAAAGAAGCGGAAAGATGCTCCTGAGTGGAAGTCTGGTGCTGTTGCTTTTCGCGTTGTGAGGAAGACGGCTGACATCTCGTGGGACGACCAGAGGACCAAGGACTTGGATCGTGCTCTTGCGCGATGGCTGCTTGTCGTTGCCAACTGGGATGAGTGTTGGAGTGACCTCGAGATTGTAAAGGCAATGGCTTCTCTTTCCAGTGTCGAGGAACAGAAAGATTCTTTTCTTGACTGGGTTCACCCTAGGGCGCCTGCAACTTTGAGCAAACGTGTCAACAGTCTGCTTCTTTACCACAAGGAAGTGGGGTGGGGCCCTGGTGTGATACCGTATAGGGAGGTTTCAGTCTCTGCTTATATGCGTGGGGCTAAATCTGGAGGCGCCAAGCCGTCTCAGCTTGTGTCCTTGCGGGAAGCCCTTACTTTTGTGCGCTTCGTGTTCAATGTGCCCAGCATGGATGAGATTGTCAAGAGCCGCCGCATCCAGGGCATCACAAACGCATGATGAGGCCGCCTATCCTGAGCTGCTCTGCGATCGCATTGCCTCCTTGCTTTCGGAGGCTTATCCTCAGATTTCGGTTTCCCGGCCGCGACCTATGACGCATGCACTGCTTGACCGGCAACCCCGCTATGTGAGGCCCTTGGTTTCCAATTTCTCGGGTTGCGACACGTGGGCTGTACCACTGGGCCGTCATGATTGGTCTGCGCTCATTTGCTCTCTTTATCCCAAGGGAGCCCGCGTGACGCGGCGCAAACTTGTGCCGTGGGGTCATGTGCGGGTTTGCTGCCGCTCTTCGTGCCATGCCCTTGATATGAATGCGACATCTTCTTGGGATTTCGCCTGCAAATTTGGAGATTATGATGGTGAGGCTAGCTTTGATCGTCATGAAGATCACGTGCACAATGTTGTTGCTATGGTTATGCCGAATTCTTGCGGACCGTCTGACGACCATGCAGAACTCTTGTGCTTTGGTATTCCGAGAGAGCCTGAAGACTTTGTGAAGCAGGCGGTCCTGGCGGGACATCCGAGAAACTTGCTGCAAGAAGCCAGTGATGGTGCAGCTGGCAAAGTTGCTGAGTGTGTTCTTCGAGGTGCAGAAACTCGTCGGCTGCTCGTTGACGAGAGGATCCCTGCTTTGGCGTGACATCCTTAGTTCATTGAGACATCAGGAGCGTGAGCTTTGGTGTGACTTGCGTGACGGCTTCCGTCTTACCGGCTGGATGCCAGTGTCTGGAATTTTCCCGAAACATCTCAGGCCTCCTTCTTTGTCGAAGGATGAGTTGTTGGCACAGGCTGCATATAAGACACCGCTCACCTTAAGTTCGATTGCTGGTGGCTCTGCTGATGATTTGGCGAAAGCTGGGTGGGAAGAGACCAAATCAGAACTGAAAAAAGGTTGGATCTTCTTGGACGAGGGGTATGACCGAAGCGCTATCGTTCTTTCCCGGCGGTTCGGCCTGGTTCAGGGAGAGAAAGTCCGTGTCATTGACGATGGGAAGGCGAGTGGCCTCAATGCTTCCTGTGGGCTTGTGGAACGCTTCGCCTTGCATGGCGTGGACGTGATTGCTGCCTCCCTGATTCAGCTGCTGAAGCTCGCCAAGGGCACACCTCTTCAGCTGCGGGGTAAGACTTATGACCTGGTTAGCGCATACAAACAATTCCCAGTGCACCCGGAAGACCGTTCTTTCCTTCGCACCGGAGTGTTGAATACTGAGTCAGGACGTGCTGCAGTGTTCGGCGCTAATGTCTTGAGTTTTGGGGCAACTGGCAGCGTGGCTGGCTTCTCCCGGGTATCTTCTGCCCTCTGGCATGCTGGTGTGGAGGGGCTAGCAATACCTTGGCTTGCGTACTATGATGACTTTCCGGTATTTGCTATCGAGGATGAGACGTCCACTGTGGAGTGTGCCGTTGACGGGCTCTTCGATGTCATGGGTGTTGACTTTGCGAGATCGGGGAAGAAGGCTACAAGTTTTTCCACTGAGGTTTCTGCATTGGGTTTGATCTTTGACTTGACTGACTTTGCTAAGGGTGAGTTCGTCATACGTCATACAGCTCGCCGGTCCAGGGAGCTGCAGGAGACGCTGAGGCATCACTTGTCGTCGGACAGCCTCACCCCGCGTGAGGCTGAGGTGCTGCGAGGGAGATTGCCGTGGACCGTGTACTGCGATGAAGGAACTTTCACGTCGTGCTCAAGGAGGATGTGCCTCATCGCGACTGCATGATGAGCTTAGAGGCGCCCTGCAGCGTCTACTAATGCATGTGGAGGGCGCGCCTCCGCTTCGTCTGGGAATCTCTTCGGGAAGGACTTTCATTCTGTTTACAGATGGATCCTTTGAACCCTCGGCGGTGACAATTCTACGATGACGCCGGAACACCTATTTCTTTCTTCAGCGGTTCTGTTGGCCAAAGCGACCTCGCTTGCATGTTGGAGGAATCAGACCACCCGATTTATGAGATCGAACTCTTCGCGGTTTTGGCTGCATTCGAATGTTGGAGGCATCTGCTGAAGGACTCCTTCACTGTGTCATATGTCGACAACACTGCTGCACAAGCTTCCTTGGTCGCAGGATCCTCAGGGACTGATGTTGGATCTAAGATTGTGGAGTTGATCGGCAAACGCGAATCCTCATTGATGTGCCGCCCATGGTACAGTTGGGTGCCGACGCACTCGAACCCTGCCGACCCGCCAAGCAGGAATGATTGCGCTGCTTTGCTCGCGCAGGGTGTGCCGAGGATTCAGTTCAAGCTTGTCACATGATGATCGCACTTGAAGAATGGGGTTGTTACGGGTGCGATATGAATGCCTTGTGTTGCCGCTGGTGACCATGTGCATTCTATGATTCGTATGCAGATGTGCTTTCCGGATGCTCAACCCCATTGCCCTCTTCGGAGGAAANGGGTTGTTACGGGTGCGATATGAATGCCTTGTGTTGCCGCTGGTGACCATGTGCATTCTATGATTCGTATGCAGATGTGCTTTCCGGATGCTCAACCCCATTGCCCTCTTCGGAGGAAAATAAAGAGTGCGCGTCGTCTGATTGTGCTCTTTGCTGATTTACCAACATACATATGTGAATCAATCCGAATAGCAATTATTCGTGAGATTGATACATTCTCCTTTGAAGATATTTCGCATTGCACNAGTGCGCGTCGTCTGATTGTGCTCTTTGCTGATTTACCAACATACATATGTGAATCAATCCGAATAGCAATTATTCGTGAGATTGATACATTCTCCTTTGAAGATATTTCGCATTGCACTTTTTATCACATTTGGAATAAGGGTATGATAATCAAGAGGGCCTGAGTATGATAAAAGATTTCGAAACAAGACCCTCCCTGAAACCTGGCCGTCGAACTTGCTGGAGCCACTTGGATGCCGGTCCTCAGAGCCCTCGCATTGTTCGTTTCGACTCGGCTTTGAAGCCAGAACCGCAAAGAGTAATGAGAAATGAATAATGAGCAATGGAGGCAGCAAGCAGAAGCTGATGTAATGAACGAGCTGCCAACTGACGCCTTCTCGGATCACACTGGTTGAAGTGGCTTTGCTCACTAGAAAGTACCGAATCGATACACGGGAGAGGTCCTTTGCTAGTGGCTTCGGATGCCGCATGCTGCAAGCCCATGTAGTACCAGACCCACCCGAAAGGAATGAAAGCGACCTCAAGAAGCTCAAGGACGGTGTGCTGTTGCGCTTTTTTGGCTTGGGAAGCAAGGCTCCTGAAAGAGCGGAGCTGACAGGACTTCCTGAGACATGAGCAGGAGACCCTCAAGGCCCAGGGCCCCGAGATGCGAAAGGACCTCTCGGCGAGAAGTCTGCAGCCTGGTGAAGGCAAACGCCCCCCAGATCGATCAAGCCCTGCAAGCGCTGGATCCCGTGCGTTGGCCTGAGACCCTCAGAGTCAAAGGCGGGATCATTGGGGATCTGCTGGCACCACCCTTGGAGGCAGTGCACCCTGGGCGTGGCCTACCTGCTGCAGGCCCAACCGGCAGAGCAGGGCAATTTGAGTGGACGTCTTGTTTTTGTTTCGACGAAGGCGCAGCTTAGTGCTGCCGTGTTTTCAAACCAGCGGGCGACCTTCGTCGGGTGCTCTGCGTGGCGCTCTGCGTGGCCCGGTGGAACCTCGGGAGCCCTGAGGCCTTCATCTGCAACTTCTTGCAAGTCGCAGACGGACTCCAGGCCGGAGCCAATGGCAGAGCACCTGAGGACCTGGGCCGGAGAGACCCAAAGCCAAGGCCAAGAAGGCGGCATCTCCCATGACAGCGGTTTGCCGGAGCTTCTCGCAGATGGCCATCGAGCTGGGACAGCAGGTCGGCTGTCATCCATGGTTTCAATTGACACTTTGGCTTCAAGCGAGGCGATGCTGAAGAGCCTGAAACCATTGCGGTCCGCCTTGGAAAAGCTGCAAGACACGCCCGAGACCTTGGCGGGACCCCAAGTCCTTTTCATACGTCTCGCTGACCGCTGGCCACTTGTCTTCCCGGCACCACAGACGCCGGTGCACTCGGAGTTCCTGCGCGTCTGCTTGAAAGTCAAGGCGCGGAGCTTCACAGCCTCACCTTCTCAGCACAATCTTATGCTCAGCACCCCGCTCCACAATGCCGTAGTCCACGAAGGTCTACCACCTGGCAGCACGGCTCCTCGACCAGCCGATCTTCGACATCTCGGCGAGTTGGCTCCCGAGCCCGGCTGGCGGCCTGTGGCCCTCTTTTGGGACCAAGCAAACCTTGTCTGCCTCTTGAAGGCAACAGTACCGGCAACAGCAGTCCCGCGCAACTGACGCCACAGAGCCTCGAGGGCTCGTTTGGGACGGGGATGGTCCGCTGGACGGGGTTCCTGGCTGCCGGCTGCCTCTGGCTGCCAGGCTTCTTGAGCTATTTCTACTATGGCGCACTTGTTCGTATAGGTGCGCGCATTGTCCCTGCACGCCCTGCCTCCTTAGTCTGCTGCAGCAGCTGGACGTGGTGGCTCCAGAAGATAGTGTCAAGCAGCACCAGCGAGTTCCATTGTCCATCGTGCTCTAACCGTAACCCATTCTATCCCTCTTTCGCTGCCTAGGGAAAGTTTGGTCTGAACCCCAAGCAACCATTTCGGCGTGCTGGAGTAACAGGCCCTCATGCCTTGGGTTTGCCATGGAGACGGCCGCTGAGAAAGTGGTCCTTTCCTTGGAGTTTGCAGCAAAGGAGCTGGTTCTGCAGAGGCAGGGAAACGTGGGGAGCGATGTGAGGTGGGTGGGAACTGAGGGGCATGGCGCAAGTGCATGCAGGTCTGTGGAGATCGGGCCCTCTGTCATCGAGGCTTGGGCAGTTGGACAGGAAACGAAAGGTGCACGAAAATCATTGTCCTTCTTTTGGGAAGGCTCCGCTGCTGGTCCTTTGTGCGATGGACTTTGCACCAGAGCTGTTGGCTCCGCCTCCGCAGGCCAAGCCTGTGAAGAATCCCAAGTTCCTGTCAAACCTCAAGATGCTTCAAAGCGGGACGTGGGACAAAGCTTCGAATCGCTGGCTGCAAGAAACTGGGACCTACTGGGACTGTGGCTTCGACATGGCAGGAAAACGTGGGTAGAGTCGGCCGATCTGAAGCCAACGGACTTTTTGCAAGTCTTTCTTCTAGCCAAGTCAGATCATGAAACTCAACGAGATGAAAGCGGCAAGCCATGCCCGGTGCCTGCGGGCCGCCTTTTTCTAGCAGGGACATCGGGAGGAATCTTGATAAAAGTGCGGAGAGCGCTTCAATGTCGTTTCCTGAATCATTGGTAGAATGCTTGCTGGCTGCAACATCGCGGGGTGAGAGAGTGAAAGCCTCTCTGTTTCAGGCTCCGTCCACGGCCGTGAACTTCGCGGGCCGTGGCAGCTCTGCTGCAGAACTCGAGACCTTGACTCGAACACCCCGTTTGCGAGACGGCTCGCAACCAAATCCTGCGGCACCTTAATTCCGCAGAGAAGCTCTCTAAGGCAAGGCCCTGCTCTTCGAGGCGGAGTCCGGCGGCGCTCGGGTTCCTCGGGTCAGGCCCTTCTGGGTGCTGCTGGCCACAGCGGGGCCGGAGGAGCGACTGGAGGCCCTGCCGGCCATGGTCTGCTGGTCCTCCTGCAGTCTACTAGAATCCTAGAACGGAAGGTGCAAGCCTCCGTGTGCTTCGACTTGGCGCCTGAGGCATACACGTCTGACGACCGACGCTCATGGATTCTCAACCGGATGAACAGGTCGCTCGTGCCTGTGCTCGCGCCAAAAGGAAAGGCCAAAGTCACGCCTTTCATCGCACCTCTGCGGAGCTGGTTGACACCTCAAAGAAACAAGCAATATTTCTGCAGCAGTCCTGGCCGTGCTTTCTACAACATGCCGCGGTATGTGGTGATACTCTATGAGGTCTCAACGTCGACCGCGCAGGTCGTGGCAGTCCTTCAATGCGCTGTCAGGCCTGCTGACTCAGACGTGCGGTGGCTGTGCTGTGCTGCATGCCTGTTGGGAAGCCCGGGCATTCTGCAGGGTCTCCTGTCTTCGTGGCAGCTTAGCCGTGGTGCCTGACATCCAGGCTCGCCTCCATGTAACCGCGCCTCAAAGCCCGGCCCTGAGATGCCTCAGGTGGTGAGCGCGGACGAAGCCGAGGGCTGCGAGGCAGAGGACGAAGGGGGTTTTGCTGTTTTGCTGGAGCCTGGGCTCCGAGCACAGCGCCAGCGGGGTGCGGGAGGACATCGAGGTGAGGAGCTCTCCGGTGCCGCTGCCACAGTCTGGGCCCAGCTGGGGGCCCAGAGTCCAGACTCAGAGCAGAGGAGCAGAGCCCTTGCCGTTTTTTCCCTCCGTTGGCATAGAGTCTTGGAGTCTGGAGAGAATGGAAACAGAGAGAAGTTTCGAGGAGTGGAAGTCGAAGCGACTCCTGACCTGCGGGGCCCGGGCCTGGACGAGACCTGGTATGCGGGGCCCATCGAGATTCAGACGCTGCAGGTGCGAATGCATGTGCATGAAGAGGGGATGTGAGTGGTCCTACTAGCATGAGGCATCGAAACCTGCCGGTGATCGAGAGGAAGCTGCTGCTGAAAGCGCAGATCCAGAGGCCAGGTGCTCTGTGCCATGGGGATCTGAGCTGACATTGAATATGGGAGTGGCTCAGGCCCTCTCCGCCCTGACGTTGGCGCTCCCTGCTCAGTCAATGTGCCGTAGCGTTGACTCCAGTGCACCGACCTACTGCACGCTCGTGATCGCATGCGGCCGTGAAGGAGGTACTTGGGCCCCAACCACAGCATACCGCACACCACAGTTAGCTACGGCCAAGAGAGAATGAAGTTTAGACATGACAGCGCACCACTACAAACAGCAAGCGCGCTTGTGTTTGTGAGTCAGTGCACACATACACGCCAGCCTACTAAGCAAAGTCGATGGACAGTTTCTTCAGACTGTGTGCGGATGTCGATGGCAGGAGAGAGCTGGGTTCCCGAACGACTTGTTTTGTATGTCAGTGGCCGGGCTGAAGCCACCTTCAGCGACGGTTCTGCAGTCATTCTGCATCCGCCCAATGCTGCGAAGGCAAGCTTCTTCAGTTCCGATGGTCGACGGCAGCGCTTGCTGTCGACATGCTCCCCGCAGTTTGGACGAGCAGAGGTGCGTGCCAAAATCATGGCGGCAGCAGCTGTGAGGGATCAATTCCACCCACATCCCTCGTCGCTTGCGGTGGAGTCACACCGGAAATGCTTTGGAAAGCTGCTAGAGCGGTCCTCGGCAGTGTGGCCGTCGCACGCACCTCAAGCCCGACAGGATGGAAGCGTGGAGGTTTCGTCGTTGGATGGCTCAGTACACCTGACCTTAGCCCCACACGGAAGCACCTTCGTGGTCCAGTGGCTGCGGCCCATTGCGGGCTCTTATAGCTCCCCTGAAAGCCCTGAAACTTGTTCGGACGATCCCTGCCTCTTCCGAAGTGAAGATCGAGCTGCGTCCAGCCTACTCGACTGCGTCCAGCAAGTGCAGTGCTTCGCAGTTCAGGAGCCCGTGGAAGTTGCATGGGTCTACCCGCTGCTCATTTGTTTGCTTCGACACCAGACATGCGACGAGAGAGGCGATGTCATACGAGGTCTTGCGGAGACGCTGCGGCAGTGTCAGATCAACGGCACCGTTCTTGACAGCGGCCATTGTGTGACGGTGCCACTCCCCGCCGCCCAAATCGGAGATGGAGCTCATGGTGGCAGCCATAGCGGCGACGACATTTCTCCGGCTGCATGTATGGGCACATTCGGTGAGGGCAGGGTGATGCTCTCATGGACGCCACAGTCAGCCATACGACTGGGCCAAAGGGAGGCCAGTGTCGAGCTTTTAGATTTGGGCTCAACAGACTCCTCTTATCAGTGGGCTTTTCTGGAATCCTCGCTAAGTGGTCACTTCTGGAAGATGAGAGCATCCTCAAACCTTGAGTGGCAGTTGCCCGATGTCTTCTGCGTGGATCTGCTTCCCCCCCGGGACCCGGGGGACTCTCCCTTCGCCTGCCGGCTGATCGCCCTCGTAGAGGAGGCCTCGTTGTGGCTTCGCCAGAACAGCTCTGAGAGCGTGGCGGGCACAGGCGATCCGGGCTGCACGAGCCCAGGCAATAGCAATCCATGGCCACACGGGCCAAAGGAAGCTCTGGCTCTGGCGTGGCTGCAGGAGGCGGAGCTTGAGGATGGAGGCGCGTGCCTCACGGTCTTCCGGTGGGGTGAGCGGCGGCTTGTGCGGCTGCTCTTTGCAGAGGGAGCCCGCATGGACTTCGAGGTGCCGCCATCGGCGCATCTGGAGCTCCTTGGTCCCGGATCCAACTTCCGGCTCCTCACCGAACGCGGGGAGCTCCTAGAAAGGCGCTTCGCGGAGCCCTTGGGCGCCGAGGCCGAAGTGGCACAGGCTCTGCGGCTGCTGAGAAAACTCTCTGAGAGCAAACGTCGCCACGGAGACGGATGCGGTCGCGCCGCGGTCGCAGCGGTCGCAGCGGAAGCGGCGCTGCGGCGCACGCAGGTCTTTCTGGGGCCCGGGCTCCGGGGCCATAAAGTCGTCCGGTGACTGTGCAGGGACGGAGAGTCGCACATTGGCGAAGTGCAGATGCAGCGACCTCCGACCTCAGCGATGGTGTAGAAAGTAGGTCGTGTCGATGACCTGGCAGAAGAGCTGCCGGCGCATCTCTTGGGAGAGGGGTCACATCAGGTGCTTGGTGGGGAGCCGGCTCGCCTGACTTTGCGAGAATCATCAGCGAAAACGACGGCTTCATGCCTGTGAAACGCGAATTTGGCTTTCGTGCCTCGTAGTTTTCCCAGGTCGCAGATGACCCGCGAGCTGCTGGAGCTCAGTGAGACGGGGCAGAACGGATGAGCAAAACTGGGGACCCGGGAGAGTGCTGATGTCCTCTTGCAGGGAGACCGGAGTTTGTGTGGCATGATTGAACACCCTCGCAGGGACGCGCGAGTTCCTGAAAGCACTGCAGCTACTTTTGGTGGTCCTCACATGAGCCTTGGCCGAACACGAGCCGCTGTTGCGCTGTCCTGTCGTGCCTTTGCTTTCGCTAGAGGCCCTGCAACCTGTCTAAGTGCCATCCAGGCCTTGCCCGTGAGAAGTCTTGGGCACCTGTGGCTGCCAAGTCTGACATAGGCGGACGCGTACAAAAAGTACGTGCTGCTGTGCCTGAAGGCCAGGCATTTTTCTTTTTTTGGGGGTCGTTGGGTCCCGGCTCGGCTGAAATCCGTAACTTTAGGGAAAGCAGCCAGTGGGTCGGTTTATTCTGGTGCCCAATCGATTTTGTTGGCCCGGATTCCCTCGTGTTGTCGGGAATACCCGTATTCTTGAGTGGTCGTTAGATGGGGTTGCTGGGTTTAAGGTTTAGGGCCAAAGTTTAAAAGGCATTAGGGATTTTATGGTTTCTGGTAAGGGTTCTGGGCTTGCAAGCAGGGGTTTGGGGTTTCTGGGTCTAGGCTTTCTGGGCTTAGGGTTTGGGGGTTCAGGGTTTCTGGGTTCAGGGTTTCGGGTTCCAGGGTTTAGGAGTTTAGGGTTTCCGCATTGACGGTTTCTGGGTTTTTCTCGGTTTAAGGATTTCGGATTCCTGGGTTTAGGGCTTCTGGGCTGGGTTCAGGGTAGAGGTTTCGTACCACTCGCTACTCGACAGCGATGGGTTTCCGGTTTCTGTGTTTCGGGTTCTCGGATCTAGGTTTTCTAGTTTCAGGGTTTATGGTTTAGTTTAGGGTACGAATGAAGAGCCTAACCGAAATGCTGTCGCGCTTCGTCGGGCGTTCTTTTTCTGAGCAACAAAAGGCCTTCGTTGGAGTGAAAGTAGACTGCGCGCACGGAGTCAGAGCTTACGCACTCCCCCTGCTCAGACAAAGAGTCAGGTATGATATGTACTGCAACAGACGATTAAATCAAGTTTGATAACCCAAGGCCCCTCGTACGTCAATCCATTGATCTTTTCAGGACATCAGCAGTTCTGCCGATTTCGTCGTAGCGCATTCCTTCTTCACTCGGTCGAAACTTCACTCCGCTTTTGCGGATGATGCGACTGGTGCAAGCTCGAACTCAGTACGATCCGTCCAGGAAACAGCATTTTCTAGCTTTTCCATGATCCAGGTCGCGGGGTTCTCACGTCGAACCGATCTTCAAAGCTCAAGGGGCACTATAGGTCTGCAGATAGCCAGCGTCCGTCACCGACCAGTCAACCCAGCCCAGCTTGGATCATACATGCGCTGTCTGAGTCTGGCAACTGCATGGAATCTTGCGCCGATTCCACGTCGTCGATCCACATAATATGACATACCATGTGTGTTCAGAATGGGCGGCCCTTTCGGTGTCCAGCCAGGGTGAATCACCAGTCGCTCCCGATGATCGTCAGCCGTGGTTGCTTCATCTCGAAGCATAGCTTCAAGCACCGCAGCACTTCCCGCAACTGCTTCATCATCCACGTGGCTTGCATGCGCGCCCAGGGTTTCGTCATTGTCGTCACCGGGAAAGAGTCGCGAGCAGCATCCGACGAGGAAGCAGATGCAGCCTGAGTGACTCCTTTGCGTAGCAGAACCAACCCTCCTATGTAACCCTTCTCCAACAATACTCCTGAACCAGTCGTCGCAGTCATCACTGTCGTTGTCAGGTGCTCGGGAACCCTTAGGGTTGTGACGGACCGGGATGGTCAAAGACCTGGACTTAGTGGTTAGCTCGTCGTTGAGAGTCATTCCAGACCGGATTGGTCAAAGACCTGGACACCCGTTATCCCAACCCTCAGTCCCTGGATCCGCGCCCGCAGGCTGGGATTCTCTAATCACAGACCAGAAGTCATCTGATCCTTCGTCACTCAACCTCCTCACAGCTCGGATCCTCGGGGCTCCAAGTTCACGCGAACGACTTTTCCAAGCTGTCAACGTCATCAAAGCCACAAGCACAAGCAAAGCACACAGATGTTTCAAGAGGTTGGAGGTCTCGTCAAGCATGTTCTGTTGTGGCTCATGCATCTCAATCTGCATCTGCATCAACTTGAAGGCGACACCATCCAAAACAGTAGCTGCGGTAATCGCTCGAACAGCTTGCATGACTCCTCCCCATCAGCGCCTGATGGCTTTTCTTCACAAACACGCTCATCATGTTGAGCAATCCATTGACTGGGTATCCAACCAACGGTTTCGTGCACAAGGCGCCAAGCACAAGCATGTGCTTTCCAGCCAGGAACGTGGTAGGCCTGGAAGCGTGACAGTTCCAGTTGCTCAGAGAGCCAGGCCGCCTTCAGTCTCAAATGTTTCGTTTTCCAAGACCCTTGGGGCAAGCTCATCACACTGCGTGCGCCAACGTTGTCGTTGTCGTCGTCGTCGTTGTCGTTGTCGTT
This sequence comes from Symbiodinium sp. clade A Y106, assembly GCA_003297005.1. NCBI lineage: Eukaryota > Dinophyceae > Suessiales > Symbiodiniaceae > Symbiodinium > Symbiodinium sp. clade A. The sequence goes on from BGNK01001526.1 coordinate 121,856, forward strand.
GTTGTTTTCGTGGTTATTCAGCAAGTTCCGATAACAATCCATGAAGCCTTTCAGCCAATGTCATCCCATCCAATGAAGCCTGGGGTTCAGCTCAGCTGTGCTTAGGCTAGCACAAGGTTGCCGCGTCGACAACTGGAGCATTTCCCCATCAATACGATGGCGGCCTGGCTCCGATCACTGCCTGGACAAAAACTGGCGTCAGCAAAGACCTCAATGTGCTTGGAGTCCCGCTCAACTGGTTGTTGATCTCTTGGTCCATGGGCCTTTTCTGGGGTTCCGTAAATGAGTTCTTGATGCTTTGTTGCTTTCAGGTATTTGATCATGTCCTCCCCCCTGTGTATCGTCCAAGCCTACTCACCCCATACACTAAGTCTTGGCGAGTCCTCGTGGCCACCCAAAGAAGTTCGCCAACCAAAGCCTGAGTGCGACGAAGCTTCTCGATCAACCTCAGCTTTCTTGGCATACGGACAACTCGTTGTTCCACTGATCTCCGGGTACTTATCCAAGAAGGACTGGACGTACGCTGCTTGACCAACACGGATGCCTGAGGAGTCCTGCTTGATCTCAAAGCCGCAAAAGGTCATTCCCTGACCCTCATCAGCGCATTCAGGCTCACTGGATTTTCACTTCGACTTCACGGCCTTCCACACTGCTTCTGAAGCCTCTAGCGTTCCAGACAACAACACGTCGTCTGCGTAACCCGTGAGAACAGCAATGAGCGCAGCTTTTCTTGAGGCAGTATAGAAAGTTGTTGAAACACGCTTCCCGGTACCATTTTGTGTACATATGTGAAGGCCATGATAAGTGCAGCTAAGTGCTGGCTTGATCGACGTACTTGGCTCAAGACAAAAGAGAGTTGCATTGCACCTTGTGTTGCTGTCTTTAACTGGTCAACAGCTTCAATTAAAACAATTTTCAACTTGTTGAAATTTAAATACAACATGTTCGACAATGTTTGCAAACCTGGCCTCTCGGGATTTGGGAACCTTTAAAAAATTTCCCATAACTTTGAAAATTTTTGCCGTCTAAGAATTTGGGAACTTGTGAAATTTAGTAATTTTTGAAAGTCTGGCCTTTGGGGATTGGAGAACTTTGTTTAAATTTCCAAAATTTGAAATTCTCGCGTCTGGAAATCTGGGAACCTTCTACAATTTTCTGAAATCTTCACAAGTACCAGAGGCCAGTTTTGAAAACGTGTTTAGTTTTTTTTACAAACTTCGAACATTTTGAAAGATTCCCACATCCCCAGAGGCCAGATTTTCCAGTTAGTATTATTGAAATTCCAGAAAAAATACAAATTCAAAACCAAAATTAAAGGTTCCTCACCACCCCCCTTCCAGAGGCCAGACTTTCAACAAATTGTAAAACGTCTACCAAATCCCAAGACGCCAGATCTTCAAATTTCTTAATGGTCTGATGGAATTTCAGAAAAAGCAAGAAATCAAAACCAAATCTAAAGGTTCCCACCCACCCCGCACGCCAGACCTTCAACAATTTGTGAATTTTCAATAGTTTCAAAAAATTGAAAACACAGAAAGGTTGCCAAATCCCCAGAGGCCAGATTTCAATGTGTCAAGACTTTCAAACATTCAACAAAGTTTGAAAAAGTTCCAAAATCCACAAATGACGGGATGTTACACACATTTTCAGTTTCAACAGTTTTAACAGGTTCCCAAATCCCCAGAGCCAGATTGTCAACGGGGTTAAGAAATTTGTTTTTTCCGTTTGTGTTTATATTCAACAACTTTAGAAGATCCTCCGAGTATCGGTTGTCAAACCCCCAGATGCTGGATTTTCAACATTCCCATATCCCCAAGGGACAGTTTTTGAAGATTGATGAAGAATTTCAACATTGCTTCAATGACTAACAACATTCCCAAATCCACAAATACAAGTTAAATGTTCCAATCTGCACAAAAGCCTTTAACGTGAACAGACCCCGGAGACCAGATTTGAATGCGTGAAGACGTTTTGGTATCTACATAAGTCGACTTTCAAGATGTTGTTAAATCCCCAGTGACCAAAAACATAAGCAATGCTTCCTCTTTTCCCAAGGGTCAACGGTCAGCCTATCAGACCTACCAGCTCATGTTGAAAGATTGACACAACAATCTCCGCACACGGCAAGAATTTACAACGATGTGATTCTTTATTGTTCTTTGACAGTTCCGTAGCGGGTTGTGAATTATGTTGAGATTTCGCGGGATCACGAAACGTTTCTATGTTTCCTCTGCCAAAGACAGTGGAAATAGATCACGCAATGAATCACGACTAGTCTACCTCGTTCTGCATGTCTCACCCACAAGACAAAACTCCTCCAACAGAATCCAACCTTTATGCTGCCTTCGTCCTTCTGTTTTTTTTGAAGTTCGAGGAATTCGAAAGCATCCGAAACAGCACAAGGGTTCATGTCCTCAGGACCTGTGGATGTGGATTGCGCTCTTTCCTGCTACTTACCAAAACTTTCTCCTTCTTCACGAAAAAAGCAATGATAGCAGATGAAGAAGCCAAGAGAAATTGAAGGACAGGCAGTGAAAATCATGACGGAATTGAGGCTTCTAGTCATTCTAACTTCATCAATTTGGAGTGAATGTGGGCGAAAGCTCAGAGGTTTTTAGCTTTAACAGCTAGGGTCCGCGGGTGGGCTTGGAAGGTTCCAGATTCCGGGTTCAGGTTTCAGGGTTCAAGGTTTCTACAGGGGGGTTTCGGGTTTAAGGCTTCCTGGGTTTAGGGTTTCAGAGCATCGAAGCCAAAGTCAGAAATAAAGAGAGGGAGCTCAGGCAGAGAGAGAGAGACCTGTCCTCGTTGGACATGAATTACATAGAACATGTAAAACTGTCGATCGCTGGGCCTTTTCATATACGGGGCAAAGCCTTCCCCCAACAATACATCCGGCGGAAATCCTTGACAGGGTGACCAAGCGAGGGTTTTCCTGTTTTTGCTGGCGCAGAGTGCAGGTGCATGGCGAGGTCAAGTTGCTGCCCATCTACACATCGCATATCCTTGTGAGGCAGGGTTGTTTGGGGCTTGTGCCTTGCATTTGGCAGTCCTGACATGTGCCAGGTATTCAAAAAGCCCGAGCTATGTCCTCGACATCGCCGAGGCGGCCAAAAAGATACCGACAGATCCGGCCATGTTGCAGCTTCCTGTGACTGAGGCTTTCAAGGCTTCAGACATCGCCGGGCTGCAGAGGCATCCGTGCGGATGGACGTGTGCAAACCCGGGCAGCGGTTGAAGCTTTCCAGTCAGCAGGATTATCGAAGAGAAGCAGCCGGCCATCGAGGTGGCCTTGCGACTCCTTTGTGCGACCTTTGGATGATTGCATGCCCAGGCAGATCAGAATCTGGGTCTGGTGAAGCAGGCGGTCTTTAGCTAGCCTTACAGATGTCGTGGTGGCAGAATTGTCAGGTGCTCTCCGCCATGAGGCGACACAAGATCCTCACCTTGACCAAGACGTGAGCCCCTGATCGGACTGCTGCTCCTAGTCTAGCGGCCCTTACTCCTGGCATCTGGCGGATCGTACCGGCACCAGGTATCTGACGCTGTCGCTGGCAGAAATAGCTGCTGAGGCCTGTCGCTGCCAAGCCGGCTGCCAAGCCGAGCTTTCCAAGTTCTTGGCACTGTGGACAGGCTGGCATACAAGGCGATCATGCCGAGGCCACTGAAACCATGCTGGATTGTTGCGGAGGCTTCATGCAATGCAGGCAGAAGCGATCCTCTTCGACATGATCTCCGAGAACGAGATCCAGGCCGGGCCCAGCCCGGCCCGAGCGGCCCGAGCAGTGAGCAGCCCCCGAGGCCGAGGTTTCGGCCCCGCCGCCAGGCGAGGATCGACCAGCGCACGGGCAACGTCTCCTTCGAGGCGCCCTGGGCCACGGCATTCTTCGCTACGCCGCCATGCTTCGTCGAACGGTAAAGGGAGTACGTGCATGGCAGAGGATGCAGAGAACCTGGACATGGACATGATGCAGACGCTCCAGGCAGATCGCAAAGCGACTCTTTCCCGGTTCGTGCCTCTTCCTGAGTGCATCAGGGAAAGCTGGGGCAGATCATGGAACTGTCGCAGAGGCGCGATGCTTCGAGCGTGCTTTCTGCTTATGCCTTGATCTGATATTGTCTGGCTGCAAGGATCAGCGGTTTCGAGCAAGAGGTGTGGTGGTGTGCTGACACTTCAGCTGTCTTTTCTTTTCCGGTTGCATCAGCATGCAGGTAGTGACGAGCGAGTCCTATGTGCGGAAGACGAGCCTGCTGGACATGTCTGCAGGAGCATCCACTTGTCAGTCGTGCACCACAGTCACACGAGTCCGCATGTTCTGTGAGAACGCCAAGCTGGCGCCATGTCCTACGACCTCATGGACATGTGAGCCAAAGTCAAAAAAAGGCCTTCTTCGGACATCTCCGTTGTGCTTGATCAGAAGGCGTTGCTTGATTAGGATCCCTGGCCTTGGGAGAGCTCATGCTTCCGTTCACATCATTTGTGAATATTGACTGAGACACAGCACAGTCCTGCGCATCCCTTCCGCGTTCACAGCTGTTCTCTCAAGAGGGCTTCAAGGGGCCGGCTGTGGTTGGTGAGCCATGCAGATTTTTGCTGTGACCCAAGCTTGAGCAAGCTGTTCACTAGTTCACCCTCATCGTCGTGTTTGTCAACTTTTGCTCTGAAGGTCAAGACACTGACAGGGAAGACCATAACCCTGGATGTCGAGGCATAGCTTTCTGCAGAGGCCGTCAGACAAGCTGGATGCAACCCTGCATGTTGAGGCGTCTGACACCATCGACAATGTGAAGGCTCGCAGTCGATTCACTCGATGTACTCCTGAGGCGCGTGCATGACGTTTATAGCTCATATAACGTATTCTGTGAGGCCAAGATCCAGGACAAGGACATGCCCTGAGCTAGATTGCGGTGCCTGCTTGAAGTGATGTCACTGGGCCTATGCTACCCAGGAAGGCATCCCGCCCGACCAGCAGCGCCTGATCTTCGCGGGCAAGCAGCTGGAGGTCGCGGTCGCAATATGCTCAGGGTAGGCGCCGAGGAGCATAACCGGCAAGGATGGACGCACGCTCAGCGACTACAACATCCAGAAGGCGGGCGGGCTTCCCCGTGCGCTCTGGGCCAGGTGGAGCACTTCCGACCCCGGACCCCGCACCGCCCGCACCCTGCCGCAAGGAGTCGACTCTGCATCTGGTGCTGCGCCTCCGTGGCGGGGCAAGGGGGCCCAGGATGGGCGCAGAATGGGAGTCACCCAGTCCCCCTTGGTTTGTTCGTAAGGTCATCGAGCCTTCCTTGGCGGTTCTGGCGCGAAAGTTCAACTGCGAGAAGATGGCAGGCAGCCCAGGTCATACACAGGAGGCATGACTGAGTGCTGTTGCTTGTCCCTTGATGCCCTTCTTGTCCGCAGATCTGCCGAAAATGCTATGCCCGCTTGCACGCCAGGCCTCAGACGGCTTGCACATTTCCTACCAGTGCGAACCAAAACATCCATTGCTCTTGGTCAGGGCCGTGAACTGCCGCAAGAAGAAGCTGAAACCCCGGTGCAGCTTCCGCAGTTTCCAGAATAGAGCGCGGGCTGCGGCAAAGGTGCGGCCATTCCAACCAGCTGCGCCCTAAGAAGAAGTTGCCGGCACCTTATTTTGTTCGCGTCGGTTTCGAAATGTCACCCGACCGATTCTGCAGTCATCTGAGGAAGTGAGTTGCCCCTGCTTACTGGAGAAGTCGAAGCCCACGAGAGGATACGGGAAAGAGAGCGCTGGTGAAGGGCGTGTAGGAAGAAAGGAATAGCTACGCACCTGAGAGCTGCCGACTATCTGCCTCCGTCGCTGATGGCTCAGACTCGGTCCCGGCTCTGCCATCGCCGAGGCCTGCGGTACAGGGTGCAGCCCTGCGTATATTTACAGCGTTTTCGCATGCCCCCGCAGCGGTCCCTTTTAATTTTTGAAGAGCACGAAGCAGCGCTCCAGCCCACCGAACACATCGCATCGAGGACTCCATGGGCTGTGCGTCCTCCTCTGGCGCTGAGAAGTGCGGGACCCCGGGGCGCGAGCTGGGAGGCCTTCTGCGATCGCCGAATGGCCGAGGTATGGTGCCCCCAAGTCTCAGCCTTTCGGAGCGAGCGGAGCTCCGAGCGGAGCTACGGCACCCGGCTCCGCCTCGCCAACCTCGGCCTCCTCCCCACCAAAGGCAGAGACGAAGCCGGAGACTTTCCGTCGAACTGCCGTCCTGCTCTCAGGCGACTCCCTCTCCGAGCGGCCGTCGGGGCCCCCGGGGCCCCATGCATAGCTGGTTTTTAAGGGCAAAGCTCGAGCCCTGCAAAGCTCAGGTCAGCGGAATAACTCGCGAGTGGTGCAGGCAGCCAGCGTGAGCGGCGCGCTGAACCGTGACCGGTCTGTCGCCTGCAGGACAACCCAGATGCGCAAGCGCAGACGACGGCAGCTGTCAGACCCCACAGTCTGACAGAGGATTGAGCTGAAAGGGTAGCGGGGCTTAGCGGGGCGTAGCGGATCTTTGAGCTCTCTGAGATGGTCGGCCTCCGGCAAGATTTGGACGGGGACGAAGCTCACGAGTTCTTCGTGGAGGACCCAAAGATGCTCGGCCGCATCCGCTGGCGACGGAGTGGGTGACTTCCCGCTTTTCGCATCCGAGGACCGGTCAAATGCAGAGAGTTGTGACAAAGGACTCGGCAGAGTTATTCGTGCCACCCAGCCACCCCAACGCAAAGGAAGAAAGGGCAAGGGGGGAAACCCTCGCAGCACCTTTGCTGAAGACTCTGCCTCTCCACGTGCAACCCGAGCTGAGAAACTGGGCGCCAGCAAAGGGAGACGTCTTAGGTATGCAACGCCTTGCACCCGACCGACCGACCGAAGCCTGCACGTCAGCTGCCTGCACTTCTGCCCCCGACCGCCAGGCTCTCCCGATGTTAGCGTGATGCTGAGCACCTACAAGCGTTTCCTTGCGCACAAGCCCCTTTTTTCAGCTTCCGTGCTTGCAAATTGGCATCCGCGACTTTGTGTCAGGAGTTGGCTGAAGTGCGCTGACTCGAATTCATCCGAGCCGCTAGCCATGCTGCCCCTGCTCCTGCCTGCACTGTTCTGCAATCGCGGCAGCCGTCCTTGCTGCAACCGGCATGACTTTGCTCCTCGAGCTTCAAAGGGGCTCGAAAGGGAGAACGTCGATGCTTGGCAGCGCAGCGCTCGCAAGAGGGCGGCAAGAGGTTGCTCCGACCGCCCGAGTGTTGCGCCTCGTTCGGATACACAGTAGCCGCTTGCTCGCCTTATGCAAGGCTTTTGCAAGACCTGCCACTCAAATTCTGGCTCCAACGCTGGCTTTCTGAATGAGAATGCATCCCAAAACGGAGAAGTAGGGGGAGAGAGGCATGGCCTATCCGAAGGCAGAGGCAGAGGCCCCGCGCTCTGGGACTCGCGTGTCCTCTGACAGCTGAACACTTTGTGCAGGCCGTTCCTGCACCGCGGAGAGTTGCCATTTACGGAGGAGTGCCTCTCCTCGGAAGCATCCTTCCAAGCGACTGATGGGGATCACTGAGAGTGTTACCAAGGCCTTCGACCCTCCGACGAACTCCCACTTGACATGCGCTGCAGAGATTGTGCCACGGACGTGCTGTCTGTTCAAGTCGCGTGAATCTGCAGTTGCCTCGCGAGGTGCACAGCGGCTGTGCTGATGAAGTCTGGCTTGTGCCTTGCGGGCCGCGCCCAGACAAGCCGACACTCGGACCTTTCTGACCTTTCTACAGTTCTACTGTAGGACCTGACGGGACCTGAAGTTGCGTCGAGCCTTGAACTGCCATGGCTCTGAGAGTGAGATTTCAGGAAGTTGAAGACGCCGGCGATCGACCGGTACTGTATGTGTCAGATAGCGGTGAACACCGTCTTCAGCCCCGATTTTCCGGTCAAGGACCCCCGTTTCAAGGATTTGCTGAAGTAAACCCTCGGCTCCTGGCAGGTCTCCGACGTTGACATTGGCAAAAAGATGGCGGCATTCACGTACGATCTTCTTGTCGAACTCAAGGACTCAGTCTGGTGTTGCCAATGCTACTGGCCGACATGACACTGACGTCTCTGCAGGAGAGAAGTCCCAGCACAGAGTTCGCGCAGCTCAGCCCAGCGGCGAGTGTTGCGGGCTGGAACGCGGGCAGCGTGTTCACGTCCCTAGGTTCGTGATCGGGTCCGACTGGCTCCAGCCAGGAACCAATCTAGCTGTGCAGTCCTCAAGTCCTCAGCCTCACTGCGAGCGGCTGCGAGCGGCCGCCGGCCGCATGCGTTTGCCTCATCTCAGCGCCCTGGCCCTCAGGAGTGGACGTCCCTGAATCCCGAGTGGAAGGAGGGGATGCCCGAGGCCCTCGCGCCGCGCAATGCGCGCCTTCCGCCCGGCCCGTTGCGTCCGACCGACTTCCGAAGCCCTGTAAGAGGCGCAGAGGGAAATCGTCACAGGGCACAAGCTGCTCCAGGAGCCATCGCCCCAGAAGGCCCAGACTCAGACTGGGTGGAGGTGATCCCATTTGCAGAGACATGCTGGAGAGACAGACTCAGACTGAATTTGTTCGTCCTCTTCTTTCTGCCTCTAAGGTTCGAGTTCCTCGTCGTCCCCCGCCCCGGCTACGACGTCGCAAGGACTGAGGTGCGGGTCCCTGAAGGTCCGGTTCCCTATCACGGTGCCTCGCGCATTGCGGGAGGCGGATCCCAGCGGGCTGAGGGCCTTCGGACCGCGGCTTCGGTGGATGGAGATGCCGGCAGGGGCCCCAGGGGCCCCCGTGACGGGATCGCCCCGCATCCTTCTTTGATCTGTAAGGAGCAGTTTCACTTCATCGAGGGCAACCTGTCCTCAACGGAGCCTTGGCCAGCTGACGGCTGCACCAAGGTCTCGGAGATGTTGCCATACCACGATTTGCTGGAGTTCGCTCTTTTGTCTTTGGCGCATGCCAAGGAGATCAGAACACGAACGCAGTACACGTGGCGAGTCAAGGAGCCACTTCGGACTCCTCAATTCTCAATCTGTTTCCCTTGAATTCGGCTCCTGCCCAGGCTGCCAAGGGTGGCTGCCTCTGAGATTGACCTTAGAGTCTTAAGGGGCTGAGCATAATGAACTTTGCGGCCCAGGTGGAGGTGCAATCGAGGGCCTAGTGCCGCCAGGTGTGCTGTTGCTTGGCTGCAAAAACCTTTTTGGGGGACTCTGCCGAGCTTGACACCTGCGCTCTTCATGCTGAGGGCTTACATCCGCCGCGGACGGCTCTACAAACCGTAAGTGCCGTGCGAGCATAGTCTTTGTGTCTAGCGAGATCTGGGTGGCAAAAGGCATGGGCTCTCTCCACTTGCATCTCATGTGGAAAGCGAGCCCGAAAGGCACTTGAGGCTTGAAGGCTTAGGCTTTTGCTGGCATGTCAGAGTCGAACCGGACCGGACTGCAGCTTGGGTTCAAAACATCCTGGGCCTGGTGACGCGAAGCGGGGCGAGTATGAGGCGGGCCGGGAGGGAGGGTTCGCTCAGCGCTAAGCCCCCTCCGCCCAAGCGCCTGCACGAGGCCCCTTGAGCTCACAAGCAATGAGGCTGAGATGGAGGCAGGGACCCAGGGAGCATGCGAGGAAGCCGCTGGCACTTAGAATTCTGCGTGCTGATCAGAATGGTGCGCTGATCGAGCATCCTCCCGACATCAAGCAGCAGCGAATGTCTTGAGGTTGCACTTAGAGCTGGAATTTACGGGGTTATAAATGTGCTTCTGCTTATGGTCTGAGTCTGAGGCAGTGCCCAGCGCTAACGATAGCAGTGGGACTTGTACTCTCTGTGGTCCTTGCAGCGTGCGGCGTGGCATTCTACAACCACCAGACTCTGACCATCCCAATCGAGACGGAGTCGAAATCAGTGGTTGCCTCCTAAGGACTCCTAAGTCAGGGCTTGCGTGGTGCATCCGTGCTTCAGCTTGGCCACCGCATAGCGTGCAGCACGAGGTTATGCTCGCCACGCAGGCATCGCCCCTATCACTAGGCATCCTGGCGCTTGATAGGGTGTGGAGAAGGGGAGTGTCAGTGTTGTTACGGTTGGGTCTCCGGAGGGCCGGAGGTGCAATCTCAGGACTGGGCACAGCTTGCAGGAAGGGAACTCATCACGACCATACCATTGTGCCAAAGCATGTGAAGATCATCAAAAGCTCCCGATCGGGCTGCCTCCAGGCTTGAAGTGGTCTGATCTGTCTTCTGGTCTTCTGGATTTTGTTTCTGTGCTGGGCTGTGCCGGGCTGGTTCGCGTTGCCGGCCCAGGTCTCTCAAAGTGCACCAGCATGGGCAGTGCCTGCCATGCCTGCGAGTTTCGCGAATCAGAGCAGCGGTGTGAGCTTTGGGAGGAGCGGAGCATAGCACAGCTGAGCACAGCAGAGCACTGCTCTGTGTGACCTGAAGAGCGCTGTTTTGATCCCTCGGCTCCGCAGGAGCCATCGCGGGGCCATGCCTCGCTACTCTTCGAAGACATGGCGGCCTCTTTGCTGCAGATCCTTACGTGGCATTCGTCATTGCTGCATGGGGTGATCGGTGATCGCATTCAGGTGAAGGGAGTTCCAGACTTCGAGTGCTTCATCATGTCTGGGCGATGTGAGACTCTGAAAGCACACAAGCAGCAGCTGGAGGCGACACCGCAAAAGACGGTCGTCATTGCCCGTCCTGACTTAGAGTCTTTGCCAGGACAGCATGTCGACCTTGCTCACGCACATCAAGGAGATGCGTTCCTGGAGGGCCAAAGCTGACACGACAAGCCACCGTGACAGGATCATTGCATGGAGGGCCCAAGCTACGACAAGTACGACAAGTGCTCCAAAGAGCTGCGCTAAATGCTCTACTCTATTTTGTTTTTCCAACTCTCAGTCACCGCGTTGAGTATTGATTGAGCTTGCCTGCTCCCCGGATCTTTGCCCAGGCATATGCGGAAAGCCTGCTCGAAGCCAACACGAGATTCTGCACGGCGATTCAGCAAAGTTGCCCCGATTCGCTCCAAGCTCAGCTTCACACCTTCAGTGCTTACCCGTGCTCCAAGAAAAAAAGTGCAGGTCTGGCATGCAGTGTGATTAGTACAGCTTCGTGCAAACGCGGCGAAGTCAGATCTTTTCCACACAGGTTTGTTTGTTTCACATGACCAGATGCACACAGTCCGGCCAAGCTGCAATGCTGCAATACTTCAAGAAGCTGACGAGAAAGCTCCTCGATGACTGCATGCTTCCCCCTGAGTTGGATGGCTGGCTGTCAAATTCAGCTGCTTACGGCGCAGAGTGCCTGCATTTAGCTGTTACGCTTGCGTGAACTTGTCAGAGGGCAAAGGCCTGAGACTGACAGCCACAAAAGCTTTGCGCCTGTCGATGACGTCCCTGTGCCGCTGATAACGACGCTGTTGAGCCTCCTACAGCCTCCTCTTGCAGTGTGTGGGCTCCAGATTAGTCGGCGTTGTTGCAGGGACTAAGAAAAGCAATGGCTCGTTCCCGTGCCGTGCTGGCTCCTCTTGCCACGGCCTCATGGCAGCTCGCGCTTCGCAGTCTCTGCTGGTTTGCAGCTCAGTGCAAAGGTGGCCATGGCCTGTGTGGCGNAGCAATGGCTCGTTCCCGTGCCGTGCTGGCTCCTCTTGCCACGGCCTCATGGCAGCTCGCGCTTCGCAGTCTCTGCTGGTTTGCAGCTCAGTGCAAAGGTGGCCATGGCCTGTGTGGCGGCGCTCTTCGACAGCTACAGCTTCGTGGCTCCGCGACAGGCCAGCGCGGTGCATGACTTGCATGAAATCTTGCGGATCCCAAGCTGCGCATGATTTGAGGCAAGCATCCCGGCTGCTGCCATCACTGCGGCTGTCGCCCCGGCAGCAGCCCAAGCTGCCGTGGACATGCCGGAGGCGGATGAAGCGCACTGCCGCATCTTCTGAAAGCCGAACCAAACGACGTGATGTCAGATCGACATGGGCTCCAGCCTGAACCTCTCCGCCACTGTCGAAGCCCTCATGCTCGGCATCGTCATGGGCAAAGCACCAAGATTCGTAGGTGCCAATGGTCAGACAAGCTGGGACCTCTCTGTGCTCACCTCTAGGCACCGTTCCCATCACGGTTTTCGGCCTTTTCGNGCCTTTTCGTCTCCGCACCTTTGCTCGCATTTTGAAGTCGGTTGGGCCGTTGGTGGGCCGTGCATGGGGACCTGAGGCCTGGCTCCAGTTCAAGAAGGGCCCAACCCTGGGCATCTGAGGGCACTGTAGCAGCACTGTAGCACTGACTGTACTGGTAGCAGCAAGAGGCTCAACCCTCGTCTGGGCCGTCAGAACCATTTTCCCTGGCCAGGAGAGGGTCATGTACCCTGCAGGGGCGAAAAATAAGCCTGTCATCTTTGGCAAAGCTGTGGAAGATCTTCTACCTTGTTCTAGCTACAGCTACCATAAGAGACTTGGTGTGGTGTGAAGGCCTGTTTCTAAACTGCACGTGAATTGCCACAATACTGGCATCAAATCTTGTCGGGATGTTGCATGGCCGTGTAGAACGCTCTGCGCAGCTGCAACGCTCCACCGAGCTCTGCACACCAACCACCAGCAATAAACATCTGCTGAGCTGAACACCCGACACTCTCGCACAGATATGTACATGCATACATGCATACACTGCATTCACATACTAACACACCTACGTACGTACCTGGATATCCTGCATACCTGCACACATACAAGCAGACATACGTACATAGATACATGCAGCCAGGGAGACAGCAGACGCCCGTTCGAGTGAACATACATGTCATAATGCAGACGCAATCCACACTAACAGACACCTACAATCGTAGCCTGGTGCAATCCGGATGCCTTCCAGACATGACCAGCTGGAAATGGAGGGCCCCAGCTTCGCGGATGGCGGTTTTTTTCCGTGCCTGCCTTGTCAACGGGCCTTGAAATCGAAGATGTCCCTTCAATGCCTTGCCAGGTCCATCGCCATTGCGCCAAGGCCATCTTGCATCGTGTGAATCCGAGTCGACCATGGCCATGGGCCCATTGTGCCATTGTCTGCTTTGACGGCATCTCAGGTTGCGAGCCCCCTCCTCGATTCACCGCAGGGCAGGAGACGACGGAATGTTCTGATCCACTTCAGGCTGCATCCACAACGTGGCAGCGGCAGGAGGCAGTGAGCCCCAGTGCTATGCAAGCGATGCAAGCTCTCCGTGGCACTCACCCGGATCTTGTTCAGGTGCAATCGGTTTTAAACCAAGTCGCGGAGACCGGCAGTCTAGAGGCGGGGCTGTCGCTTAGACATGTTTACTCGTGTGGTGTGGGTTCTCACATCTCAGGAGGAGCTCTTCTCGCGGCTGATGCCTGACGTCAGGAAAAAGGGCCTTCTGCAGGCCAAGGCGATGGAGTCCTCCGCCCCTTCTTTGCACCGATCCCAACAAACCCGACAGTGAGCCGAGAGGCCGAGGAGCCGGAGGCTACGGAGGCCGAGCCGGAGGCTGCGGAGGCTACGGAGGTGCCGGCGGAAGATGCGCTGAGCGAAGAGGCCAAGAGCCCTTGTCGCTACGGCACGCTGGGGCCCGGCCCAGAGCCGAGGCGGAGGCCGGGACGGCGCCGATCAGCACTGCGGAGTCGGAGGCGGAGCAGACAACGAAGCGTTGCGAAGAGCGAAGTGTTGCTGCATCGCTGGGAGGTGCCGGCGGTTCCTGCAGCCGAGACCCTCCTCCTGGCCACGGTTGGCTTGGGGGGGGTGGCGGATTGAATTGCCAAGTGCTTTTGGGCCGGTGTGCTGTGTGCCAGGCCGAGCTGTGCCGTGGCTTCAACTTGCGAGACCTTCCAGCTCTCGCGAAGCTTGGCGACCGGCTGACGGCTCTTCAGGCGCCCTCGCCAGAGCTGGCCAGAGCTAGGCCCGCCCATCCCGGCCCCCCGACTTCCGCACAGGTGTCCGGAAGCGATCTGCTCCGAGCTGGCGTGGCTTTCTCGGATCTGGGCGTGCTGCACCCGCCCATCTTTCAGAGCATTGCCAAGGCCATCCAAGGCACTGTGTGTATTGAATTTCGACTGCACTTTCACGCTAAAGCAAGGCGTTGCTCAGCGCCTGGCCGGATCCCTTCTCCGCCTCCGATGCTGCGCAGCTGGCCCGAGTGGCTTGGTTCCGCGGAGAGTGTTTACACGGAGACGCCGGTGACACAGCTCTGAGGTATTCGCTGTGCAGAGGTTCCGCCAGGAGGAGATCTTCGCTCGAATCGCCGTCTGCCTCCGTGGAGGCGAGTGCTTCCGGCTTCCGTGTCCGCCCTGAGCTAACCCCGAAAACCTCTGCTCTGCGCAGGTGTGGAAACCTTGCCGCCAGTTTGCAGAGAGAAGGGGAGCCACGAGATGCCACGAGAGAACTCGCAGGTTTCATTGGGTTAATTGGGTTGCTGGGGGCCTGGCCTGGAGGTCGCCGCAGGAGGCTCTCAGCCTGCTCCACTCCCATGCATGTCTACGCCTTTGCCCCTCCGAACACAGCGAGATGAGCGAGGAGAGCGGTGCCGCAATGGCGCCCATTGCTTCGCCACTTCGCCCTTGCTCATCTCCCGGCTTCAGGAGCTCTGGGGCGCGCTCGAGCTACAAGCCCTGTCATCCGATTCCCCGCGCCCGGCGCCTCGTCCGCAGTCGGAGCCGTGGCAGTGCTCTGCGCCGCAGCGCAGCAGCTGCAGCCGAGCCGCGCCCAGGAGCTCTTGCTGGAGCTGTCTGAGATCCTCTTCCTCGCTCGACGAGACGAGGACGAGGCCAACCTGACAAAGGCACCGCACCGGCAGGGCCGGGGCCGGGAAAAAGGGGGAACAGGAGGCTCAGGGCGAATATGAGCGAACTGCGAGAGGAGGGGGCACTGGGGCCACTCATCACCGAAGCACATCGGCACATCCCTCAGGGCCGCTCCAGCAGGGGCTGAGCCAATCGCCTGCAGGTCCTGGGACTGCTGGAAAGAGCTTCTGCCCAACTCCTGCAGCGCTCTCCATGGAGACCTTCGCTTCGGCGGCGTGTGCTACTCCTCCGGAGTGCCCTGAGGTACTTGCACCGCGAGGCCAGTCAGTTGAACGGTTTTTGGGATAAGGTGCATTGCCCGACCGGCTGTAGGCCTACACCCAGCTGCCCAAAGCCGCGCAGCTGATGTTCCGAAAAGCACATCGGATGGAGCCTGAAGCGCCATCCAAGCATGTGGTCCTCTTTGTCAGAAAGCTCAGCGAAGCACGGCGCCCAGAAGTGGAATAGGCGGGTCTAGGCCCAGGCAGGGCGTGGGACCTCACGTCACCGAAAGCTAAACATACCGAGGCTTTGACAAAGTTGAAGATTGGCCACGTGGCCCAGGCGGTTCGAGGTCCTTTCACCTTCGACATCGTGGAGCGCGATCGCAAGATCATCTACGAGTGCAATCATTTCGATCGATTCTACATGGCCTCGACGGAGAAGATTGCATCCAGGTGCTTGCAGGAGCCTCGTCCCGGGGTTTCCGCTTTCAGGCCGCATCAAGGTATTGGTTCCGAAGTTCGCAGGAGCGCGTTGTGAAAGCCATGGGCTACCGGGTGATTCAGGTGCCGCACTGGCACTGGCTGCTTGACTCATTGACTCAGCTGGCGGTGCTCCCCTGCTCTGCCCTTCGCAGTCTGCGCGCCGCTTGCTAAGGAACAAGATCAAGCACCGACGTCAGCGGATCGAGTACATCCGCATGTCCAGGCAAGCGGTGTAATAGAAAACGGAGTCATAACCCTGCTCCTTCACTTGCAAAGGTACTACGCTCTGAAGGACCTCCGGGAACTGGCTCCCCGCGATGCCCCCGTGCGTGACCTGGCCGCCGCTCGGCCATCTTGATCATTCCGGATTTTGGGAAAAGGGGTCAGGTGATTTCCGCGATGGCAATTCATGCACAACTTGTCCCAAAGGAGAACGAGCTGGACTACTTGGGCGAGTACTTCTTTAAGAAGGACAGACCATCGTCACCTTGGTCCTGGTTTCAGCCACGTTACGATGCCAGCTGCATGGATGCATTTTCGCTCATCTGTACTCCGAGTTTGCCTCGTCTTGCAGCTTTTCTTCGTCTTGCAGTTTGCCGAGAGCTTGGTGCCCTCCAGCGTCCCAGGCAAGCGCATACCGGCCACGCCTGGAACGCTCTAGCAGCAAAAGGTAAGACTCGTGATGGCCGCCACTTTTTGCAGAACGGTCCATGGACCAGTCGCTACCAGCGAACAGCATTTCGGGCTGAATATGTGGCGAAAGGATCAAGCGTGAGCCGTGAACGCACAGGTAAGCTCGCAAGCTCCCCATTGGAACGGGCTTGTCGTCGTAGTAGTCCCCATTGGAACGGGCTTGTCGTCGTAGTAGTCCCACCAGTGCATGCTTCACAATGTGCCTGGGCTTGACGTTTAGACACGCAGCTGGAACCCTACAATTTTGAACTATGTGTTTGGTAAGAATTCCTGAACGGTGTACAGTATGGGACACCGCATGCCACCACATGGTGGCGGTCACCCAGGCATGCTCACAGTTTGCAAAGTTTGGCGGTGTTGGTGAATACATGCGGGAGGTCTCGTCGATCAACCCCTTCTTCGAACTCTCAGCGGGCTCGCTTCGAATCTTCCAAAGGCGCGATGCAAGCATGATCGTCTGGAGTATTTCGGCAAAGCTGTTGCACAGGGCCGTGCAGCCGCACCCCCAGCCGTGTGCTGCTTGTTTATGACGTTTCTGCTAGCAGCAGTTGTGTTTCGAGTCCAGCAGTTGTTCTTAGCAAGTCTTAAGTTTAAACATTCCGGCTGCAGCCGGTAGTGCAAGCTGGTTTATCGAGGAAGGTAAGCTGAAGCGGCGTGTGTGTGAGCAGAAGTGGTAAGTTCATTGTCAGCGGCGCAGATTATCATCAGACGCTCGCCGCTACAGGCAGCCACGCAGCCCTGCCCCTACACGCAAAGGTGCATCGCCAAACTGGGTAGGGATGCTGCGGTGATCTTCCGCCCAGAGGAGCTCGTGATCCACGGCCTTGCCGGCATGTTGTTGGCAGCTTGATGCTTGCGTTGGTTCTTGCTGGATGTTGGCTTGCTCTTGCCAAAGGTGCCGATGATGGCCACTCCGCCGCATCGCAATTCGCCTTTCGGCGCAACTTCTTCCGATGCACACCCTCGGGTTCGGAGGCTGCCTGATCCCGCTTCGTAACTCCACTCTTGGGGCTTCCGCACTTCCGCATCTGCAGGCCTCTATCCAACAGGCCCGGCCGCCGGCCGGTGTCCTTTCAGCTCCATTCTGTGCGCCACGCTGTCTCTCAGGAGAGGCGTGTGGTGGTGCAGGCGCGTGGTCTAGCAGTGGCCTTGCGCGGCTCGCAGCAGCGGACGGCCAGACGCTGAGAGCTAGCAGCAGAGGTAGCAGATGCTGCGATGGCGGCATGGGGTAGTCTCGTAGACACATCATCATTTGCCAGGTTCATGCTGGCTTAGCATTCGTGCCTAAATTGATTGCTCGTTCGATCTTGTTCGTAGGTTCACTGGCATGAGACAAGGGCGATACTTCTCTGTTGTGCTGATATCCAGATGTTGTTGGGAGTACTGACTCGTCCGCAAGCGTAGTTCGGCGCTTGCAATGTTGCAGCTGTCGCTCCCAGAAGATCTTCATCGAATCTCAATATCACCAAACGGAAGCTCCATCAACACTGTTTGCTGCCCCTTCATGTACAATGACCTTTGCAACTAGATGGCTATGGTAGTGTGAATATCATGTGGTCTTCGAGCTTCTTTCCTTAAGTATGCAACTCCGACCATGAACAGGCCTCGGCCTAATCGTGATCTCGAGCTATTATGATAAGCTACATGTGCTTTCGCCGGTACGCGACAGAGAGCTTGCCGAAAGTTCAGTGCCCCCGTCACAGCCTTCGAGCACTCCTAGAATGTGCAAGCGGCGAAGAGAGGTATCATGTAAACGTCACATGCTCCTTGACACTTGACCGGCGAGATCTGTCAGGCGGAGGGCCTTCTCATCCGCCTGGCCGGGAATCGCCTGGTCCTGGAGTTCATGCCCCGCCACGGTGGGAAGGCCGAGGGATTCGTGAGCATGGAAGCCTTGCAAGGGCCTTGGGGCGCTGTTTTGCTGAGGTTCGGCACAAAGTCCCTCTTCTTGACACATCGGCCCATGCCTCGGAAAGGAGAGAGAGTCTCGGTAATGCTCTCCTCTTTGCAGCCCTTCTTGCCGGGTGAGCCTCCTGCCGGCCCCCATGCTGCTGCCGGCCTCTCAGTGAGCGGACATGCAGAGCACACATGTGGCACAACTTGCACATGACCTCGGCAGGCCTTGGCTCCCAGCCTCTTGGCTAGAGTCCTGGACCACTGCAGGGGACCCGAAAAGACGGAAGCCGTTTTGAGATCTTCCACACCTCGCACATCCTCGCACCTCGACGAAGGCGTCCCTGGGCGCAGCTGCGAGGAGGTCATCGCAGGACTCTCGGTCTGAGCTGGCCAAAGAGAAGCCTCAGGAGGCTCCGACGCTCCGAGCTCCGAGCAGCTTTCCGCAGTCAGGTCTGCGCAGCTCCTCCGCAAGGCCTTCGCAAGGAGCTCAGTCAGCTCCGTGCGCGTCATTTCAAGAAGAGCAAGTTTCAGTTGCAGACTGTCATCGGACCCCGTTTACAGCTTTCTTTCGGCATCTTTCGGCTAAATACCGCTTACAGATGAAGTGCACAGGAGAAAGCTGCAGATCTCGTGAGATCCTGTACGTCATGGAAAGTCACCATTGGATGAGCACATCTACTTCTATATTGTCTATTGTAAAAGCAGCCACGATGGGAGATGACATGCAATAGCAATAGGAGTGATGATTATTAGTGTATCGTGCGTGGTACAGTGTGCACTCACTGCTTTGAGCCTGGTGGCGGTTGTTGCCTGCGGGCCGGATCCTCCCCATGCACGCCAAGCCAAGCCTCCTAGCCCCATCAGAAAAGCGACATGTCGAGCCCCTGTGTTGTCGCCATGCGGCAGCTGCTGCTACTGGTGCTGCAAAGCGCTCTGGGCAGCGAGCTCCCAGCCGTGAAGATGTCCACATTCGATGCAGAAATCATAGATATCCTTTGGCTTGGGCCGGACCGCAAGAAGGTCTTGCTGAACACTAAGCAAGGCCAGGAGGTTTTGCCAAAGCGTCAACGCGGTCCAAGTGGCATGGGTCAAACCGAGAGACTTTGACTAATGAGCACGAAGCCAGGCATACAGCATGCAGGGGCATGTTCAGGATCATCATAGTCATGAGCTGTATAATGAGCATCATCATCATCATCATCACCATCATCGTCAAGTGACAACAATCGCGTCAGCATTGAAACCTTTCAGCGGACAGTTTTGAGCTCACGACATTGTTGCTTTCTGACTGACGGGACTCTTGGCAGGCACCGTATACCAGAGCCTCGAAGACGGCCGTGACTGGGAGAAGACATCGGTGAGCACAATGTCCAAGGTGGCAAGACTCATCATGAGTTCTGCAGATCCCTCCACCGTGTCTGGGCTGCAGCCCGCACACCACCTGTATGAACATTGAAGCATGTGCGTGCATCATGTATACATCTATGTAGTCATACACACACACAGATATATCTATACACATATATACATATACACGTAAGCGGTTTGAGGTCGGAAAACGGCGCCTGCGTTTCGCTATTTTTACGAATATGCCCCAGACAAAGTCCCACAGGAAGTCCAAAACCTACAATACATCAAGCCAAAGAAACCAAAGAAACCAACAACACCAATCAAACCAAAACCAACAAACACAAAATCCCAGATGAGGGCCAAACCAAAGAAGCCAAACAAAGCAAAACTAAAAAAACATCCCGGAGGAGATCCAGCACCAAAGAAACCAAGCAAAAACACAACCAAAGATACCGAAGCTGAAAACACCAAAATCCCAGACGAGATCCAACAGCAAAAGTTTGGTTTGCTCTTGTTTTTTGGCTTGGGATCTCCTCTGGGACTTTTTGTTTTCTTGGTTTTGCTTTTTTTGGTTTCTTTGGTTTGGGATTTCCTTTGTGGTTTTGTATATTCTTTTGGTTTAGGTTTCTTTGTTTTGTTTGGTTTCTTTGGCTTTGCACTTGCCCCTGGGATTTTGGTTTCTTTGGTTCTTTGTTGATGTTTTTGGTTTTGGGTCTCCTTGGTTGCTAGGATTTGGACGAAGCCCTGGAGAGCTTCCGGGGAGCGTACTGGAGGCGTCGAGACTCCAAAATATTGGTTTTGCTGGTTTTGTCGGCACCTGCCATGTTTTAGGCTCCTAGGCCGCCAAAACATTGGGACCTTTCATGGTTTCGGGATTCTGGGGGTGCGAAAGTGTTGAGAGGTCCCAATGTTTCGGTGATATGGAGGCCCAAAACATGGGACATTCCGTGGATTTTGCGACTGAGGGAGAGTGAAAGAGCCGAGAGGTCTCAATGCTCTGGGGGTCTAGGAGCTCAAAAGCGCAGAAGGTCCCAGCACACTCAGATAAGCCAATGCAGGTCAAGGCAGGAAAGGCAGGAAAGGCGGGGCACCGTATATACAGTAACTATATGTATACATATATATATATGTATATATATACATATATATATGTAAAGGAGCCCGATAGGACCCAACAGGATCCGCAATCAGTACAAGCAGTACGGTAGTAGTAGCAGCAGCAGTAGTAGTAGTGCTATTATTATTATTAGTAGTAGTAGTCGTAGTAGTACTCGTAGTAGTAGTAGTAGTAGTAGGCGCCCCCCCCCCTACCAAGCACCCCCCCATATACTCCTCTAACACACATCCGCTTTACTCGGTATTTACAGTACTTTCGTCATGTCGGAACATCTTATGAGGCTTAAAACGCACGCCTGGGTTTTTGAAAAATCCGGGCGTCGATTCTG